>PVIU01008386.1:0-83663 GCA_004026605.1 Ondatra zibethicus
CCCCTCCTCCCTCCCCCTTCTTCCTTGAAAGAGGGCATGGTGCCCTGCCCTGTTGGAAGTCCAAGGCCCACCCCCATCCCTCCTGGCCTAGGAAGGAGTGCATTCAAAAAGACTCGGTTCTCAAAAAGTTAATATATGCAGAAGAGATAGGTCCTGGTGTCATTGTGGGTTCTCCATCTGCCAACTTTTGCCGCCACATTCAGAGAGTCTGGTTTGATCATATGCTCATTCAGTCCCAGTCCAGGTGGATTGGTGTGCTCCCATTAGTTCAGGCACACTGTCTCAGTAGGTGGACCAGCCCCTCACGGTCCTAACTTCCTAACTCATCTTCTCCCACCTTCTGCTCTTCACCTTGACATTTCTACAGAGACACAGTTAATCTTGGCATGACCTTGATCAATTTTTTTTTTTACTTTTCTGTCTGAAGACTCTACCAGGCTCCCAAGGCAGATCATTTAACTTTGTATCTGCCACTGTCACTTTTTTTTTTTTTTTACAAGTTAATAAGCCTTTAACATCTAGGTATCAATCACAATCAGAAATTGGCATACATTGTAAAGGATTCTTAGGCAATAATTTAAACATTGCTATCATATGTATATATATATATATATATATATATATATATATATATGCATATATGTATATATGTGTGTGTGTGAGAGAGAGTGTGGTGATACACTGTTTGTGATCTAACAAATAAAGCTTTCCTGAAGATCAGACTATGGAGTGTGCCACTAGTTTAGACATAGAGGACAGACATTGGTGGCAAACATCTGTAACTGCAGCACTCCAGAGGCACAGGCACATGGATCTTTGTGAGTTCAAGGCCACCTAAGGCTACACTAGATTGACCAGTCTCAAAAGAAACAGAGCCAGGTGATGGTGCTCACACATTCAATCCCAGTTCGTGGGAGTCACAGGTCTTCAATCCCACTACCAAGGTGGAGACAGGATGGGATCTGGTTGGGCAGAGAGAGGAATATAAGGCGGGAGGAGACAGGAGCTCAGGGCACTCAGTCTGACATGCTCTAAAGACAGCATTCAGTCAGAGGATTTATGGAAACAGGATCTTGCCCACTTAGGTCCGCGGTAAAGGGTCCCTCTAATGGTTGATTGCTTTATTTCTCCGATCTTTCATCTTTCACCCTCTAATATCTTATTCCAGTTTATTTTTATTAAGAGTAATTATAATTCACACCATGAGAGATTAATATGCTTATGTATATATTTTTTTTATTTGTGTAAATGTATAGCATGTGTAATTCATGTGTATGACATAGGATATTTCTACATAAACATACACACACACACACGAAAGATAAATAATGCATTCAATAACTGTTTATCCATAAGTAAGTTAGACTTCCCCTTAAAAGGAACTTGTTAATTTTTAACTTTTTAATTAAGACAGTTATACAGACTGAATTTCATTTAAATTCAAGGTCTGCACATGTTCTACTCTGAATAATATCCACACATTGAAGAAAGATGACATTATATACTTTAGTTTAACATCTTTTATGCTAAATTATCTATGATCAATAAATCTATAATGGGGCACTCATGGAGTTTAATTTTCGTAAATATAGAAAAATTAGATACTTTTTGTTTGACACAGAAAACTTACATATCAAAACATATGCCGCTGACTCTTGAAAGAATCTATCATGCTACTTGTTATTTAACACCTAGTATATCAGTAAATGTTCAGCAATTCATTGGCTCATCTTCAAAAAAATATTAAAATCTTACTTTAGTTGACATGCTATTGTGAGTACTTACAAATAGAATGCATTTAATGAAGAAAATACACCTTTGCAAAGTGATCAATGGTCATTGTTTTCACTAAAAAGTAGCAATTTGCAAATACCTAATTAAGAAAACAGAATTTTCCTGCAGTTACTTTAATTATGGTCACTCTACAATGTTTATTATATTTTTAAATTACAATTTTTGTTAGTAAGGTTTGGGTATATTAGTGACCCAATGTCGGATGAATGTTCTTTTAAGCACATTTGATAAATTATGGGTCCAGTTCGGCTTTCCTTTTGCTATTTTAAATGTAATCATTCATTGTTCTTAATTGCCTTACACATTGCTTATTCCAATAAGCATTGTACAAAGGACAGTATTTCGAAGAGGCTTACAGATGACTAATGTGTTTTACTTCAACTTCCCATGGAACTTCTCAAATGGTAATGTAGTGCGATTCAAACTTTATTTTTCTATTCTCTCTCAAGTTTATATTAGGGATTAAATTGAAGCTATTCCATGTTAACGAAGGCACATTTGGATAAATAAAGGAAATCTCTAGTGAATTTTTTTCTGATATGTCAAAGTATCATTTGATTATAACCTCAATGTTGGAATAGAAAGAAAAAGAACAGCTGAATCAAGGTTATGTTACCTTGAAGATGCCTGATTCACTTAGTTTGCACAACAAGATATAGGACTTAAATTGTCATTTAAAATCATTTTTATAACAGGTATAAATTTTGCTTTTAAACTGATCCTTTTGACACTAAACGATGGTGTTTGTTATCATTAATTTCAGAATGTAAGAAATGAAAGAAACACCTTTTCATAGCAATAAACTGCAGATTCTTTTTAAAGGAGGAAAATCTTTTTAAAGGAAAATATGACACATGGCAGCCCTTTCATCAGGAAATGGACATTGAGCCAGACTTGAAATGAAATTCGCTCCTGCTCCAACACTTTGACCTTTCAAACCAAGAAAATGATGTGATCTTTACAGGGTTATTATCATGCTTAAATATTTTAGTAACAAGAATCAACTGTCAATTCTCATCCAGAATATAGTTAATGTTCATTAAAGAGTAGCCACTAGGGAGGGGCCTGGGAAAATCAGAGTTATCAGTAGAACTAATGAATAACTGTTAAACAGCTGCTTCATCTATTTGAAATGTTTTCCCTCAGGTATCGAGTTGGCTTCATTCAACCATATTCATGTCAGTTGCTTTCTCAAAACCACTATTCTGTAATGCCTGACAACATTTTAAAATTTTCATTTAAATTTACAAACTTTCTCATCCTCACTCTACACCCGTAATACTTTCTCCATCATTTATATTATTCATCAATATTGAATATCCTAACTCTGTTATACTTTTATATTTATATTTTGCCTCTATCCGCTAGAATACAAGGTCTACAGGACAGGATTTTTTCTGTAAAACCACAAAGGATTTCACTGTCTGTTTCTTCTGCATTTTAAAATATTGCAGTTTCCAATTCCAGTAGTATTTGCCAACATTTCTTTTTAGTTCTACATATATTTACCTGAATTTTCTAATGCACTGCATTATGGAATACACATTAAAAATTGTTATACTTCCTTCGAGAATTTCCCATTTTATTGTTATACCTTCGTTACTCACAATATTCCTTATTCAGAAGACAACTTTTCTGAAACCAAACTAGTTAAATAAACTTTCTTTGAATTAATGTAAACATGAATTATGTTCTCAGCATTTATTTCTAACTTGGGTTTCTCTGTTCAAATCCAAACTCCAAGGAATACCTAGAAGTAGTGTTTTTGATGGATGATCAGTAAATGGGAAAAAGGAATAGGAGGATATGAAAGAGAAGATTTAGAAAAGAAGGAAAAGAGGAAGGAGATCAGGAATGAGAAAGAAGGAAGAGGAGAGGAAAAAAGTAGGAGAAAGGGAAAATGAGAAGGAAGAGGAGGAAAAGAGATATGTATGCATTTCTCTATTTGCAAGAATATGACAAAGAAAAGATCATATATGAAACACAAAGAAAACTGCAGGATTAGGAAGAGGTTTGCACCATTAGTAAAATATAACAGCACTCTGGTCTTGGGATAACTGTCCTTTAGGTTCTGAGAAAATAAGTGCCTAATATTTTAGTCACTCAATATATTTCATTCTGTTATAGGAGCCAATGCTGACTAAGGTGCCATGTTATATAAATATATCTATGTTGTAATAAATTGAGTTTTTCAAAAATCATGTTATTCAGTGACATTTTTATGCCAAATATTGCATTATTTCCTTTCTTAAACATAAATCCAAAACACTTAATTTAAGTTTTGATTTTACCATCTTTTAAAGGATATTTGTCATTGCAATTGTTTTATTTATTTTTTTCTTAAATCATTCATGCTGCCTTTGAATGTTGATTCATGTTAGTTTAGTAATTACTGGGAACAAATTACAGAACAGCTTAACAAAACATAACTCACTCATTGTTTTAGAGGACCCAGCCATGACTCCTTGGCTTTGTGGGCTTAAACTAAACATCATGAAGATACAACATGTGAAAGAGGAATTACTCACCTCATTGTAGAAGCAAAGCAGGAAGAAGCAGAAATGGAATAGATTTCACCAGGCCCCCAAATATGGTCACTTTTCAACCCATTATTGTGGAAAGACACTTAAAAGAAATCCCACACTAGATCAGAATTTAGAAGTAGATGGTTATTTATTTAGGAGTAACTCACAAATCAGAATCCTCTGCTTGAACGGTGAACAGAAACCGAATCCAGCAACTGGAAAGAGAGCAGATGCATGCTCTACATTGGCTTATATAGTATAAGAGACCACCCACCAGTGGGTGGTTAACCACTGGCTGTAAGACTTCCTACAGCACATTATTCTGTGATTTCTTTTATTCAAAGAATAAAATTTTGCCTTTAGCTTCTAGAGGCTCAAATCTACCTAATGGCCCCAAATGCACTTAGTCCATCTCCAAGAGAATTCTTAGCCATAGTTCTAGTGCATTTCAAAAGTCTCAAAATTTGCTCTGAAACAAAAAAATAAAATATCTTTGCTGTGATCTCTTATAAGGTTATAGATTTTCATAATATAATAGAACAGATTAAGTATTGCCTTTCTAAAATAGAACAATGGGAGAATAGCAAGAATCAAACCAAAGCAAAGCTGAAATTCAATCAGAAACATTACATTCTGTACCTCCATGCCCAACATCCGGAGAATACAATAGCTTGATATGAACTTCACGACCTTAGATAGTGATACTTCTGTAACCCTTCTCTTTGAAGCCCCCTCTCAGGCTGCCTCCATGCATTGCCAGCAGCTGTTCTTTGCAGGATGTTCTATGCTCCTGGCATATCTAATATTCCAGAGTGTATGCCTCAGTTTACCTTCACCCTCATTGCATCTCTTATCGTCTCCTCAGAAATTTTCTGCTGCAAACTGACCTAGTCACATTGACTTCCCAGGCTTTCTTTTAAAATTTGAATGACCCGCAATTGTTGCATTCCGCACTTCTGCAAAAACAATGTCATGTGGAAGATGACAAGGATTACTGTAAACTCAAACAATAATTGAACTCACTTCAAAAGTAGCTAATTGGACTCACTTTAAAAATCGTGGTAGTGCCCTTGGAATGCCCGTATGACTGAGCAAAGAGAAGTGGTCCTGGAGAAAGAAACTTGCTAGGTGGTTCCCTCCTTGTAGGACACCATGAAGTAGTTCTCTCCTCTCAAAGAAAGTCTTACAAATGAGTTTGTTTAGTTGTACCCTTAAGCCTGGATCCCTAGGTGCTGATCATTTTCTGAGATGCTATCAAGGCATTGTTCTGTTGTCCTGGTGACACGAGACTTCCTTTTAATGGTACTAATGCCTTCAGAAATAATGCATTTCTTATCTATAACATTAACCACGCTTTTACAGATAAACTGCATATTTTAGGTTTTTCCTGCTCTACAGTTTGCACTAATTATTTCTGTAAACAAAAATGTAAGTATAAAGTAATATCTATGTAACCATCTAAATGTGATTCTGCCTTGATAATTTCTCTGCCCATACAGCTACTCCATCACTCATCATCTTTGATCTGACTTTTGTTCAGAGATTTGGAAATTAAAAAAATACCAGTTTCACCAGATATCACATGGAATTGTATCTAGCAAATTTTTCATTAGAATAGTTATTCTTCTCTGTTTACTAATACAGTCCTTTTATTCATATCTGAATTCTTGTTTTCTCAGTCTTCACAACATACTATGTTTTATATTATTATTATGTCAAATAAACAAACAAACCTTTAGTAGGTTCTTTATTTAGTTAACTGAAAAGATAAAGGGAAAATAGAATGAGAAATTGAGGTAGTGTTCAAAAATTGTATGAGTAAAAATTTCTGTGTTACTAGGAATTAAGTTTTGCTAAATGTAGTTTTATTTAATTAATACAATTGTATTCTACTTTAAAAGTGCTAATTTTTATTTCTGTCTCTTCACTGGATGAAACAAAGATGTAATTTTTATTTTGCATACCAACAGGTTCTGAGAGTATTGGTGGTAAGAGAAATTTGAAAGCAAAAATTCTTCTGGTTGATAAAATCATTTTACCATGTACAATATTTTATTCCACCTGAAAAGGCACAGTGTCAAATGTTAACAGGGAAAAAGACAGGCTGCATTCGCTATTTAGAGCAAGATCACAAGCTACAATGACCAACATCAGCAAAACATGGTTGTCTTTAAATTGCGTGCTCACAGATGTTTACAGGTTTTGTTTCTGCCATTGGCAATTTACCTTATTTCATAATCATTTTAGTAATGAAGTGATCTAGTGAGGTTTCTTTCTTGAACATGAATCTCTCAGGGAATAAAAAACAAAGAAAAACAAATAAAAGTAAAAACAATGACAACAAATAAAACAAATACTTCCCTACAGAAACACACATCCCAGTTCCTACTATATCTTTCTTCTTTACAACTCTGGAATACTTGGAATAACTTTTGTTGGCAGGAAAAATATAACAAATACCTTCACTGCCTTTATTTCACAATATAAAATAAAAATCTTAGATTTGGGGTTCTTGTTGCTGTTTGTTGGTTTGTTTGTTTGTTTTGGTTTTTAGAGACAGGGTTTTTCTATGTATCCCTTGCTGTACTAGTACTCACTCTGTAAAATCAGATTGACTTGGAAATCATAGATCTGCCTGCCCCAGCCTCTGGAATGCTAGGATTAAAGGTGTGAACCACCTTTGAAGTCTTTAGATTATTAAGAGAGATGAGAGCTTGCAAATTGCAGTTCACTGCTTTTACAGTTTTCCTTAATGTTTTAGGAATATTTCCAATGTATTTCTTCAACAAGAAACCCAATATAGATAGAGAGAGCCAGAGAGTTTATGAATGCTGTTATATAATTCCCAATGTCCTTAGAAAAGATCTTGCCTTTTTTCTATCTGCTTCACTGTTTATCATTTTGATAAGCCACGCTATTTTTAGATCATTATTGGCTATAAACCATGTCAAAGTGGGAAATGATTCTGTCTTGATAGAAATACCTCGTCAGACAGCTTGTGAAAGAAAATGAGAAATCCTCAGCTTTGTGAAGTGAGAATCTTGAGAGTGAGTAACCTTCTAAAGGATGGGATGCTAGATTAAAAGCATTTTACTCCAAAACTTTGACTTAACATTGTTCTTAAAATATTAAATAGTTAGCTCAATTATAAGTGAGATTCTTTTCAAAATAAGCTTTGAGCACAGCTGTAGAGCAGTGGTCCTGCTTATCTGAAGTTTAATGTTTGATCCGTGAAACTGAACAATTCATTCCTCATAGTGCATGTTTTATCAGTATGACAGTGACAGCCAGTCCTGGTTCAGGTACAAAATATTATCAAATCATCATATATTTTGGAATGTTCAATTAACCATGATACCAAATATTTGCTATTCTAAAGTACCAGAAATTGCTCCCCAATGACCTTACAAGTGATTCATTTTCTTTTATTATGGACTAGAAGTTAAAAATGAGTAAGCAATTGCAGTAAAGAATACTTGCAGTATTGATTCTGCAATGTTTATAGGGTGATAGTAGGATTTGTCACTTGGAGATTATCTGCCTTATTAAACGAAGTTTTCTCTATAGCTCAAGCACTTGCAAGGTGCCCCACCCAGCCATTGCACCTTAAAGACATGCTGTACTCAAAACCATATCTTTAGTTGATGTTTTAAGAATATTTTAGTGTAACAGAAACTCACCATGGAAAAGAGATGGCCACATGCGTTAATTTGATGCCATTATGATGGAATAAATAAGTACCCAGGGTACTTATTGAAAGACCCCCGAATTGGGTGCCTTCCCTCAGAGACCCCCGACGCCCAAGAACCAGGCCAAGACCACCAACGGATGCAAAAGCAAGAGGAACTTTTATTCACAGATGTCTGCAGACGCTACAGCATTCGGGTAGCTGGGCGTGCTGTTTCAAGATTTTGGGGTCCTTATATACCCCTGGGGAGGCGAGAAGCAGCTTACAGAAGCAGATGCATGGTTACAGGAGTTGGATTGGCTCGTTCAAAAGGGGAACACTGAGTCAGGGTGAGGGGCAGTCTTTTGAATGTATTACTTAGAAATTTTTACCATAAGCTTTATAAACCCTTTATTGTACAAATCAACTATTTTACCCAGAAAACAATATTAATTTCAATCTATTACTAACCTTTAGTAAAAGTGTTACTCTTTAATGCATTCTATTTCAGGATATAGCACTCTGTATAATGGAGGAAGGTATAACCTGACAGGGAATATAATTAATGCTTTTTCTTGTTATTTAGAGTTTTTAAAAGTGAGAACTTAAATGACATCCTTAAGTGTTTGTAATTAGTAGTGCACATATTTTGGTTTGTAATATTGTACTTTAAACTGCATTAAATAACTTACATTACACTATATAGCTTGTATATAACACTATATAGCTTGGCTACTACTCTGCTCTATGCAAAATTAATAAAGATTTACAAAGCTAGGGCTTCAAATCAATGAAGAAATACAAAACTATTAACATTTTACTAACTCAGTCTTTTATTCATTTTGTCTTTCACTACAACTGTTTTTGTCTAAAATAATACTATTTATATTTTTGCTCTGTGTTGATATTTGTTTGTTGTTTGTATGTTTGTGTGTGTGTCTTCAAGCCCAAAACTGAGAGTCTTTTACCATGCCAGGAACCTCGCTTCTCACTCATCTGTATCTCCAGCCTGTGCTTCTCTTATCTTTCAAATTGAAGTTACCTGTCTTTGGTGGCTATTTTATAGTAATAAATTGTGTTATTTCTCTATTTAAAATGAGTTTAATTTATATAACACTTAAGGAATTCATCCATATCTAGTATCGGCAAGACATCACACAGTGCAACTATTTTATATTCAGTCTGCAAAATCCTTGCAAAAACTTTCTTTCTGTACAGACAGGAGAGCTAGAAAAAGAGTCTGGTGCCTCCATCACAATTCCCACACTCCTTTTCTCATGTTATTTCTCTGTATTTCTGATAAGCCTCAAAAATATCAGGGTCTTTGTTCATGAAAGATGATAATGCTACCTTGAATGAAGTTCTCAGTCCTTCCAGTCTGACCCCATATTATGGTTCAGAAATGCAAAGGAATTGTTTGGGTTTTCTGAGCATATCCTCCTTAACTGAGATTCTCAATTTTTCATGAAACTCAAAAGTATACTTTCCTATGTTGGTTCTTCTCCTCAGTGACCTCTTCCAAAACTCTACTCCCAGGTATGCTGTACATATGAGTACAACGAGTACATATGAGCATACTGTACAAATGAGTACAGATAGCAAAAAATTTTCATACATCAGAATAATATTATAAAGTGTTCAAGACAAAAATGACTGTAGCAGGAGATAATAGAAAAAAGAAAATTTTCAGGATAGGCAATTGATTATAATTTTAGATTTTACTTTTATTTGATATCTATGAATATTTTACCTACTTATATGTCCGTGTATGAAATATATATAGTGCTTATGGAGACCAGAAGGGGGTGACAGATTTTCTGGGCCTGGAGTTACAGACAGTTGCTTGCAGATATGTGGGTGCTGGTAACTGAACCCTTATCTTCTGGAAGACTAGACAGTGTTTTTTAACCACTAACCATCTCCGATTTTTTTCTTTTTAATCTAAAGTTGTATTGGACATCATTTCTAACCACATAACTGATATTTTAATAATTATGGTAATATACATGTGACCCATGATCTGCAATGAGGCAAAAGTATTGCTTCTAAACTAGTTTAGAAGTCAAAACTAAAGTCCATGTTTAGCAGGGTACTTCCTGAGAATATCCTTATGTGCTTTGGTGTAAAATGGCATGCATTTATGCTATCTATATGTAGCATTTAATGTTTAATGATTAAAGATGTAGAATAAAACTAGTTATAAGTTAATTAAAAAGGATTATTTGGGAGGATTAAATATTCTGGCAAAACAACAAAGATTAGATATATCAATCTAGTATTTAGTCATCTTAAGGTGAAATATGAAGATGGATTTTAGTAAATGAAATGATTATAAATGTCCTCAAATGTGATATCAAGGAAAGTGTCAAATGTGCAATAATTTACCATAATCCTATGAAATATACTGTGATCCATGTTTAACACATGTGATAGAATCTATCAATACACTAAAGAGTCCTTAACAAATAAGAATATTAGTCAGGTCATGTGTTGCATGCCATTAATTCCAAAACTCAGGAGGCAAAGGCAGGCAGACTTCTGTGAGTTCAAGACCAGCCTGGTCTAACAGAACTAGTTCCAGGACAGCTAGAGTTCTTATACAGAGAAAACCTGTCTCAAAAAGCAATCAATTAATCGATCAAAGAAAATAAATTAAATTATAATATTAAGAAATTTTTGAGAAATGTATTGGTAGGTTCCCTTGCTTAAGACAGAGTTGAACAGAAGGAGCCTGCCTTGGAATCACCTTATATTAGTTTAGACTATAGGAATCTAAGGTATCAGAGTTCTGATTGAAATATTTGTGAGAAAGTAAACATAATTATCCAAATGGTTATGGCAAATTGGTCATAAATATATCTTAATCATCCTATCACAATTAGATCATGCGGGACAGATAGTTGGCTAGGAATTTCCTCAATCTGTATAGCTGAAATAATTGAGAGCTCACAAATTCACTCAATACAAACTAACTTTTCAATTCCCATAAACAATACCATATGCAGGAAGACATAACTAGTATCATAAATGTAAATAAGTATTTGTCCATTTTTTTGTTCATGTTATAAAGGATATACAGACTCTTTCAGCAATTCATGCACTAAAGAAATGAGGAACTCAGGTATGTTGAAGAACTTTTGAAATGATATGTGAACTGAAACAAGGTGCATAATATCCATAATAATTTCTAAATTAGCTGTATTGTGACTTTAATATTTTATTTTGAATTTTATTCAACATGTTTCTTATTATAATAGTGATATATAACATACCCTTCTTTCTAAGTTTACCATCCTTGGACCCACCCTTATAGTACCACCTTATGATCTCACTCACTCTCAACTTGATAACAATTATTCACATAGCTTAGACTATTATTGGTAAACATACAACACACACAAATGTTTAAGAAATATCACAGGAAAGTAAGCAGAAGGTAGTAGCTGTAGCATGAAGAAGAATGCTAGTAAATACTGTCTTTTGGGCATGTCATGACTATTACCCTCAGGGGCTCACACCAGCTGTGTTTAGCTACACAGAATCAACACAGGGAACAAGAGAGCCCTACTTTGTTCATTGATGGAGGAAATGATCTCTTGGGCACACATCTCACTGGAACTATTAGCAGTTGATAGCTTCTGGGAGAAGGAAGAACATTCTTCCTTGAGGCTATGACTGTAGATAGGTTTCAAACAATGGAAGGATTCAATCACATATGGGTAACATTAATAAAAAAAAATGGTGGGTTATAAAAAGATGAGATAAAGTTACACCAGGAGATGTTAGGGGGTACATACTGGGTGAGGGATGGAGAAAGATCATATAAGCAGTCACAATATTCCCTTGCATACAGGTTTGAAATCCTCAGAGACTAAAAACAACAAAATTAAGCCCCATGCCAACTTAGAACTGCTCCCCACTTGAACAGGGTTTTCATAGTAAAAGTGAAACACCGTTCATTTTAGCAGGAAACCAGACCCATGTGGTTATTACTTTTTGTTTCTTTTTAGATGATGCCATTTTATTATGAACTTTAAGGAGTCTGTTGTCCTTTTTCCCATACTCTGTCACAGTGTGAAAAACATGGGAGCTGGAAAAATGGATCACAGACTGAGCATATACTGCCTTTGCAGAGTAAGTCTAAGCACCTGTACCAGGCAGCTTACAGTTCCTGTCACTCCAGCTCCAGGGGAAATGCACCACATCTGCTCCAGTTGCTCACCTACACTCACATCCAGGTACCCATGCCCTCTGAACAAATAGTTTTAAAAGAAATAAAAATAAATCTTTTCTAAAACGAAAAGAAAACAATCATGTTTTTAAAAATTGGTAAATATTTAGATATTAAAAGATACAAACATTTTGAAATAATTCTAAAGGTCTAGAATGTCAAAATCATGTCTATATAATTCTATTGACTTAAGCTTCAGTACGATCTAAATCAGTTCCTAATGTGACCATGTTTCTTGCTACTGTAGCCACTACAGAAGCCAGGGGTTTCCTGGGCAGCTGTGGCTAATCCCTACATTTGTCCATGACCATAACTCTATGAGTTTCAAGTTGGCCAAGCCATGGAAACCTGATAGGCTGATTCTCAACCCTTTTTCTCCCAAAAATATGATTTAGAAATTAAAACATTTGAAAGGACTGCAGTGAAGGCAGTGAGCCATACTTCACTAGTTGTTTACCAGACTTCTTGTTCTTCTCTACGGGCATGCTTTCCCTAGTGAATAATTAACATATGAGTGCTTTTCATTGTTCACTCTTTTCATCTTATTGGTTCAAAAACTCTATTACCCCATACTGAGAGGCTTGGTGGGACTAAGATATTGTGGAGAAAGAAAATTGTGCTCCTCCTCTTGGATATCAGATTATCAAAACAATGGTCCCCTAAGATATTGAAATTCACTCAGGGTTCATGTGTTCAGAGCTCATGAAATTTGAAAGCCTGGTAGAAGTTGTACTATATCAGTGAACAAAATTTCAGAGACTTCTGACAGAAAAAAATTACATGGATATTCTCAGGCTTTCATCTTCTCTGTAAATATTTTTACCTTCCTCCAAAAAAATTAAACAAATAAAAAAGGAAAAAAAAAGCAAAGGCAGAAAGAAACTTTGAATTTTGTCTCACACTAGCTTTGCCAAACAATGGAAATGCCTTTTTGTTTCATATTTAGTTTCCCAATTTCTTTAAAGATTCTTTGTAAATAAATCTATATGTCCTTAGCAATAGTATGTTTAAAATCATATAACTGATATTTACAGATAGTGAAGTAAAGGATAGTGTATTTGGCCATGTTGAATTTAGCTCATGTGTGTCTTTGTAACTAGAGATGTTAGGAAAATAACGGTACAGCACTTTTGTTCATTTTTGTAACAACAAAATTACCTACCAAGTTTAACTACATTCTGATATACATGTTATAGAATGTTAATATTTCATAGCTTCACATTTCATTTTGTTTTTAATAATGTGATTGTTACCGTTATTAATTAATCACAAGGTCACTAAATATTTACCCAATGTGCGACAGAAAAAAGTATAAATTATGGTGATATGATTGAACATCCTATAGACAAAGGTCTACAGCCAAGGCGGTGGTAGCAAATGCCTTTAATCAAGCACTCTAGAGACAGAGAGGCAGGCTGATTTCTGACTTTGACACCAACCTGGTCTATAGAAACAGTGCCAAGACAGCCAGGGCTACCCAGAAAAGCCCTGCCTCAATAAACTAAAACAAACCAAAGTAATCTAAGTTTTAAAATGTTAAATATTTGTCAAAAGTTGATTTGAGAGGCAAAAGGTGACCCTCTGCCTAGAACACTTAAAAAGATTTTCTTTCTGTCTCAATACTTCAGATTTGTCTTTGTGAGATTACTTTATAATACTTTCCTAGTTCTTTCAACATAGAAATATTTTGTAAATCCCAATTGGAATTGGAAGATTTATCTTAAAAGGAAATCTTCTTTTATAATGAACTGGGAGTCATCACTTTTTAATATAAATATCAACTAGAATGTCTAGATGCCCTGTGTCCAATATTTTGGGGGCTAATGGTAGCCTAATTAACATAGAGGACCATAGATCCTTGCTCCAGATTATGTAACTACAATCGGTCTTGAACAAAAACCTTAATTTTGCTCCAGGCAGTGAAAACTAATAAATAAGAATTACCAATCATTCCCCTTTTATCCATTTGTTCAGAACTCTGAAGCTTTTTTTTTTTTTAAATAGTAGAATTAGGAGTTTTGGTGGCTCCCTCCTATTTCCTTTTTGCTTATTTGGAGGATTCTATTTCAATTATAAGATTTCTCCCTTTGCTGTCCTCCCTCCAAATCCTCTCATACACTCCTTCAGTTCATTTGGTCTTTACTGCGGAGGGCTGCCTTTCCTTCCTAGCTTTATTCAGTTGCCTGTAGTTCTTTTTGTAGAGTTGGACCTTAAAAACAGACGCTATCAAAGGATAAAACAAACTATACTGTGAAAATCCCAGGAGGCCTCGTTCTCTTCTATTTCAATATGTATCTTCTTGGACAGTTCAACCTTGTCTGGCACAAATATGTGCTTTTGTTAAGATCAAATAGACTTGGATAAGTTGCTCAGGAAATTCTTCCTTTCAATGATGACACATTAGGAGATACTTGAATAATAGGGAGAGCTAATCCATTATGCATTATCACAAAGTAAGTACTGCCTAAAGGTCACTCTTGGTACATTTTAGGGAAAACATAGATTCATCACAAAAAAAAGGCTTACAGAAAATTATTCAGTCTAATGTAAGACATTCAGGTAATTGCAGACAGATTTTGAAGCACCTAGTGTCTATGTAAAAATGAACTTTTTTTTTCAACATAGAACTTTGAAGGAAGAAAGAGATAAAGAAATAAAGATATTTCACTAATATTGGAGGTTGCTGATCTGCTTACAAAATTTCATTCAAGATGTTTAGCAAAGCATAGCCTGAGGAAAGACAAGAATGTTGACATATAGCCTGTTCATCCAGGTAAGAAGCCCAATACTACAGAAGAAAATAAGCATACAGCATGGACACATGTACCTCATTGAACTTAGGTGGGTCATTGTTAAAATTATTGCCCTGGAATTAAGTCTGATTCATCAGACTTTTTCATCTATACATTTAGGTATGAGTGAGAATGAAAGAAAGAAATAGTTGAGAAACAAACGATAGAGTCTTGATGGGAATCTCATGAATATTGTGATCAGTCACAAGTTTATTACTCAAAGTTCTTATATACCCCAGTCAAAAGAGCAGGGCACAAGACTTCCAAGATACGAAGAACAAGCAAGTGCAATTACCTCCTTTTATCTCAAAATTCCCGGTAAACACACCCTAAGTTAAAACATTCTGTTGACTGGCTTTTGAATATTAGGACATCAAGTAGCCACAACTTTGGTCTAACATTTTGGTTTCTAGGCAAAACATCCACTAGACATACCTTAGGCCCAAACATTCTGTTGTAGAATCTTGAAAGAGGAAAAATAGGCTGAACGCTCTGACCTTTAGTCAGGATGAAACAGATACAACAACTCTGTGGGTCTCTACAGTTTCCCCTTTTCAATTGTTAATGCCTGCATTTCTGCCACTGGACAGATGACTGTGCCTGTCCTAGGTTGTCTTTTTTAACCTTCCAGATATACCTGTCATTATTTTATACATTCCATCATTCAAGTCCTGTCTTAGGTTGACTGGAGGCAAGAAGATCTTATATTTCATGGACTCTCAGTCTCCGTTTATAAAGGGTAAAGGGTAGTATGTGCCTGAACCCATGTTCCTCTGAGTCAACTTTGCATCAACAGTTCACAATCAACTTGATAATCACAGGCAAGCAGAAAATAGGATCAGTACACATGCTACCATGGGTACAATACCTCTTAATAAAAGAGTAAAGGGTGACCAAGATGAAATAGCCTTTTTAAAATTGATTCAAGATGTCTCCAGCAGCTTTAGATGCATCAAAATCCAAATTTGCCTTATTAAATGCAAATATATGGACTTATTAGCATCATGCCAAATTCTTTTCAAATGAACTCTGACCTTTTCCAAACTAATAACACTTTTATAGTGAATAGATATGGTTTCAAACATTAACAGTTCAATACCATAATTATAATATTATTATTAACAATGGACACACAATTGCTTAAATTACAATTCTTGTAACTTCAATCCAATCAGAGGAGATATTTTATTCATGGGTGAAGTATGGTCTTTTTCCTCTTCTAAAGTCCAATTGCATTGCTGCTAACAACATCCAAAGGTATGTTTGAGCTGCTCTAGTGCCTGAGTAAAAAAAAACAAAACAAAACAAAAAAAATTAGCAAAACCTTTCTCCTACTCCTTCTCATATACTGAAGAAGGGTTGTAATTGCACACCTCCTCTGTAATACTGTTCGATTGCTTCAACAAGTCTTTTTACCATAGAGGTAAAATTTCTGAGGTGGTTGTTCTTCAGTCCTTATATTTCAACAGAAGATGAACATTTTATTTGCAAAGTTAATCTCTGTATTCCAAGATATGGTATAGATACTCAGCCAAATATTCAGTGAGTATTTTTTGCCCAGATATGGAATAATTAACTCATAGAGGTCTCTGAGGTTTGTGCAGCAGGCTTACCAAGAAACCGGAAGTCATTAACTATCACTATAATCTCCTTCCCTTCTCAGACTGCAAGATACAGTATTGAATTGTCAGAACACAGAATCAGAAATCTCATTCCAACTCCTCTAGGGAGGTACAACAGCCATGATATCATCAGGGATGGTACTCCTACACCACACCCTATACTACACCAAACATTCAAGGAGTCATTGAGCTTCATTTTCTTCCTCTGAATACACACAAACACGACCTTACGACAACAATTAAAACAGGGTTGGAATCCTTCCATAATCTAGTGTATTCTTTCCATTTCACCTTAATGAAAGTTACTTTGATGCCATCATGCCAAAATCTATCCATGGAAGATTGCTCATGAATATTCACATTTAAGAAAATTAAAATAAGGGCATGGTTGAGTTTCAATTCATTTTGTGGTGACAGTGGATGAAACTCCCCCTTATTAATTTTTTGAGGTTATGTTTTCAAGGAGCAATGGTGTTCTTAGTGTTTATGAGGATTTCCTGTTCTATATTCAATTTTCCACTGGGAACAAAATTGCTAAAATGATTTACTATTATAGCCAGATACATTATCTATTTTTATAATTTTAGGAATTCCCATACATGAAAGATATGGTTTATCACATGCTTAATGGCTTATCCAGCATGTGAAGTGGTCATCAAGAACCCTGAATATGTATTGACTACCACATGCAAATGTTTTAATTTGTCAAATTCTGTAACATAGGGACCATCCATTTGCCAGAAATGATTAGAAAGCAGGCCTTGAGGATTTACCCCAAAGATAGCACAGGTAAATACTGTGGGCATATATCACATTGCTTAACAACTTGATCAGCATTTTCTCTTGTAAGGGGAAATTGTCTTCTTAAACTTGTGCTATTCTGATGATGAAAGACGTGACTGTCGAACCATGTCTATTTGGGACAAAGCAATCATCCTTGTTAATTTGTCAGAAGATTCATTTCCACCAGTCAGTGGGCAAGGAAAATTGGTATGAGCTCAAATCATGGTAATTTTCTTTGACAAATAGCATCTTAAATTTACTGAAACAATATTCTAACATGTTTATTTCTAGTTCAAATGTAGAAGACAGTCTCTATGACTTGAGAAGCTCTAGAAATATAATGACTGTCAATATAAAAACTAAATGAACTATTAACAAAAAGCTGGAAAGCCATAGCTACAGCTCATAATTCTACTACCTGAGCTATCTTGTACTACATAACCTTTACCACTAAACACATAAGCAGCTCTTCCATTGGAAGTACCATTTGTAAAAACCAGAATAGCATCTTTTATGGGATCTTTCATTACAATTTCATGAAAAATACTATCTCAGTCATGTGTGGTATATTTTAAGAAATATAAATGAATGCTATTGTGCAAATTGTAACAATTGATCAGCTGGAAAACAATTGTCAATATGACCCAAAAATTGAAGAAAAGCAATCACCCAAGGATCATTAATTTGAAATAACCAGTCAATCAGTTGTTTAATATGATGAACATTGATCATACATGGTTTTCTACCAAAATATCACCTAGATGCTATCTGACTTTTCTGTACTAAACAAGTGACTGTTTCATGATAAGGGTTTAATACTTTGGCCAGAGAAACAGGTAGATGAAACTATAATAATGATGTCTCTTGCCATAATAAGGCTGTTGGTATATGCCATGTCTGTAGCACATAGACTTCCCATGGTTTTGCATAGTCAATATAGCATACTTGTTGACGCAGAATTGCATGCTCCACTTCAGCCATCACTTGTCTGGCAACACCTGTAAGATGCCGAGGAGACCTAGCACCATGGCCCCTCTTAAAATTTCATTGAAGGGCTCAAGGTCACCTGTAAATAATTTCAAATAGGGTCATAGCCATTGAATATCTCCCAATAGTATCTGAAAAAGCATTCAAAGCTTGTAAGTTACTTTTCCTAATTTCCCATTTCTGAAGTTTAATTTCTTTTTTAAAATTTATTTTACTTTTTAAAGAAAGAAAAAAATATCTTTTTACATTTTACATACCAATCCCAGTTCCCACTCTCTCCCCTCCACCATTACCTCCACCTACTCCCCCTACCTAACCACCACCCACTCCTCAGAGAGGGTAGGGTACATTGTTTGGTGAAGATAGAAGGCCCTGACTATTGTATCTATGCCGAGCAAGGTATCTATCCAAAGAGAATGGGTTCCCCAAAAGCCAGTACAAGCAGTAAGGATAAAACCTGGTGCCACTGCAGTAGCCCTGAAGTCTGCCCCAACCATACAACTGTCACCCACATTCAGAGGGAATAGTTTGGACTTATGCTGGTTCCTTCTCTGTCTGTCTGGAGTTGGTGAGCTTCCATTAGATCTGGTAAATTGTTTGAGTGAGTTTCCCCATCACGGTCTTCTTTAAAGAAATAAATTGAAGAAGATACCAGAAAATGGACAGACCTCCCATTCTCATGGGTAGGTAGGATCAGCATAATAAAAAATGGCAATCCTATCAAAAGCAATCTATAGATTCAATGCAATCCCTATCAAAATTCCAACACAGTTCTTCACAGACCTTGAAAGCAAAATACTGAATTTCATATGGAAAAAGAAAAAATCCAGGATAACCAAAACAATCCTCTACATTAAAGGAACTTCTGGAGGCATCACCATCCCTGACATCAAGCTCTATTATAGGGCTACAGTAATGAACACAGCTTGGTGTTATCATAAAAATAGACAGATTGGTGAACTGAATTGAAGACCCAGATATTAATTCACACATTTATGAACACCTGATTTTTGACAAAAAAGCTAAAATTAGACAATGAACAAAAGAAAGGATCTTCAACAAATGGTGCTGGAATAACTAGATGTTAGCATGTAGAAGAAAGCAAATAGGTCCATATCTATCCCCATGCACAAAACTCAAGTCAAAATGGTTTAAAAACCTCAATATAAATCTGGCCATCCTGAACCTGATAGAAGAGAAAGTGGGAAGTAGCCTTCAATGCATAGGCACAAGAGACCAATTCCTAAATATAACACTACTAGCACAGACACTGAGAGCCACAATAAATAAATGAGATGTCCTGAAACTGAGAAGTTTCTGTAAAGCAAAGGACACAGTCAATAAGACAAAAAAGGCAGCCTACTGAATGGGAAAGGATCATCACCAATCCCACCCACATGAGACAGAGGACTGATCTCCAAAACATATAAAGAACTCAAGCAATTAGACATCAAAATTCCAAATAATCAAATTAAATTGGAATACAGAACTAAACAGACAATTCTCAACAGAAGAATCACAAATGGTTGAAAGATAACTTAAGGAAATATCCAACATTGTTAGCTATCAGGGAAATGCAAATCAAAATGACCCTAAGATACCATCTTACACCAGTCAGAATGGCTAAGATAAAAAACATCAATGATAGCTTATGCTGAGGAGGATGAGGAGTAAGAAGAACATTCCTCCATTTCTGCATGGCAATGCAAATTTGTACAACCACTCTGGAAATCAGTATGGCAGTTTCTCAGAAAATTGAGAATCAACCTTCCTCAGGACACAACAATAACACTCTTAAGAATATACCCAAAAGATGCTCAATCATACTACAAGAATATTTATTAAACTTTGTTCGTAGCAGCATTATTTGTAATACTCAGAACCTGAAAACAACCTAGATGTCCCTCAACCAAAGAAAGGATACAGAAAATGTGGCAGATAAATACATTGGAGTGCTACTCAGTGGTAAAAATCAATGACATCTTGAAATTTGTATGCAAATGTGCAGAAATAGAAAAAAAATCCTGAGTGAGCTAATGCTCACCCAGAAAGATGAAATTGGTATATACTCATTGTATATAATGAATACTAGCTGTATAGCAAAGGATAGTGAGCCTTTAAATCATGATCCTAGAAAAACTAAGTCCATCTGGAAAAAGGAAATAGACAAGATTGCCTGGCAGAATAGGGGGCATGGGGATGGGTAGAGAAGGAAGGTTGGAAGGGAAAAAGCAGGGGAGAACGGGAGGGTAGAGGAGAATTTGAGGGAACAGAATAGTCCAGATGGAGGGAGGACAGTGATGAGAGAAGGAAACAGATATCTTGATTGAGTGAACCATTATGGGGCTAACAAGAAACCTGGCACTAGAGAAATTCCTAAGAATTCATAAGAATGCCCCCAGCTAAGACACTAAGAAAGAAAGGGTGCCCAAACTTGTCTTGCCCTCTAGTCAGATTGATGAATATCTTAAATGTAACCATACAACCTTCATCCAGTAACTTACGAAAACAGAAGCAGAAACTCACAGTGGAGAACTGCGCTGAGCAGCCAAAGTCCATTTGAAGAGTGGGAAGGATGAGAATTATAGCAAAGAGGCTTAATTTCTTTAGGATACAAAATATGTCCCAAATACTAGAAAGTTAGCTGCCTCTGCACTTTCTCTGGGACAATGACTAAAATATGTATAGCTTAAGCCACAAACTTCTGGCTTAATGAAGCACTATTTAGCATGCCCTGAAGCAAGAACTTCCATGATATCTCCTCATAGGCTCTTTGAAATATCCTGATGGAACATTAAGTGCAAATCCATGACAATCTTGAGAAGCCAAAGGAATGGTATAAAAGCAATCTTTTAAATCTAAAATAATCTTAGAGGTATCTTTTGTTATGGCTGTAGGAGAAGGCAACCCAGGTCACAAGGCTCCCATTTGTTGCATGGTTTCATTAACTTCTCTCAAGTCTTGTATTATTGTCCATTTCCCAGATTTCCTTTTAAACACAACTATCAGATAATTCCAGGGAGAATTAGAAGCCATGATATGACCAATACACATCTGTTCCTACACTGACTGCAGCTTGCACTTTTTCTTCTCTTAGAGCCCACTGATCTACTCATACAGGCTTTTCATTTTTTCAAATAATAGAGTCTGCAGGTTTCTCAGTGTCCACTCCTAAAAGTACCGTAATAATTCTCTGGAAGGCCTTTTGCTATGTACAATATGATCAATCCCTCCCTTATTCTCCTTGCCTATCCTTGATTGGTTGTTGGAAAATTTGATTAGCAACAACTTCATTGGGACTCTGTAAATACACCCTCATACAGCTCATCACATCTCAACCCCACAAATTTACAGGCAAATGGGGAACAATGTACAACAGAAAATGTCCTTCGTGACTCTCTTCATCTTAACAGGAAAGATCATTGCTTCTTTGCTCAGGAATGTGAGTCTGACCAATCCCTTGAAGCTGTGAATAGTCTGCACCTTGCCATATTAAAGGCCATTGTCTGTCAGTAAAAACAGACAGATGTGCATCAGTATTTAGGAGGCCAGAAAAGTCTTTGCATTTATAAAGTGAGTTCTGGGCACTGTGTACTTATGGCTTGTAAACAATAGATATCAGATGAAACAAACCATTATTTCTTCTCTCTTACCTCTTTTAACCAGTTTTTTTTTTTAATTGGGGAAGTAAAATCAATTGTGTATGTCTCTGGCCTGTCCTTACCACAGAAATTCCATTAGGTGCGTGAGTCATAACCACAATTTCTCCTTCAAAATCAGAGTCAATGACACTGGGAGCAACAAACATTCCCTGCATAGTAGTGCTACTTCTTCCCAACAGTGCCCTTCAGAAAAGGCCCACAAACACCAGTAAGGAGACCTTGAACTCCTATTTCATGAGTAAAAAGCATGTAGACTGTTGAGCAGAGATTCAGTCTAGCACTGCCTGCCATTGCTCTTCAGATGTCCTAAATGGATTTTCACACAGGAGGCAGGGGAAACAGGCTGCCAGAGTGCCCCACAGATATCTCTCAAGGCCTGAGATCATTTTTTTCTGCAGGAGATTCCCTTGGGTATCCCTCTTTAATCTACATTAATTAGCCCAAAGTTTCCCTCTCCTGGATATTAGTCATAAACCAGGTTCCTTTTCTGCTCTCATAACAGGACACTGTCTGACCTGATGCCCTTTCTGACCACAACCAAAACAATTCCCATGGTTACTGTGACTCTCCCTCTTCATGAGCCTTGATATCTTTGTTGGGAGAGTATGTCTTCAATTGTTATCCCCTGTAACGCAGTAGCCATAACTAACCCCTGAATATATCAAGGGCCAATAACTGAACAAATTCAAATATAAGAAGAGATGTCAACTTTCTTTCTAAAAGGTCTCAAAACAGCCCGACATACTGAGTTTCATCCTCATAGGCTAGCTGCTTAAGATTCAAAACTCCAGCTTCTGAATCAATTAATTTGCTTGATGTCCACATCAGCCTAGAGAAAAAGTCTTGAACTTATTATTTTAGATAACTCTTCAGTCTGCTCTCCAGAAGACAGAAGTTTATTCCAGACCTTCTTGGTAGCTATACTATGTTGGGCATATATTCCCACATCAAAATTCTGTTGCTGATCTGTTTCCCTATAGACTTATGGCAGGGGCCATGCAGGGTGGGGTGTCAGCTAAGTGTTTTGAGGTTTGGCTGTCCCACTGGGGGCCAGAGAACCAGAGGCCAGCAGCAGTGGGAGCTGGGAAACTTAGCTGCAGCATAGGTGCACGTGTGGCTGCCATTTCAGATCTGAGACCAAGGCACACACAGGCTTTTACTAACCCAAGTGTCTGAGCAGACAGGTGGGTCAGGACTGTCTTCACTTCCTGGAGCCCCAGAGCAGCCTGGATTCAGTGGTGACTCAGGTGTGGGGGCAAGAGTGGGAGATTTAAAATATCTAAAAACTCTGAGAATTTCTTCACTTGCTGCCACTTTACTTGAGTTCCTCTGACTTTAAAAATATCTCTAAACAAATGTACAGACATCTGTCTACTATTACCTTGCACGATATTTATAATTTTGTTTATGACTTCACTCCCAAGTTGCTCACCACCCCTTCACTTTACTTTTATCTGAGATTCCTCTTCACATTGTGGTGTCCTTCATTTCAGTCTCTATTTTCAAGTCCGGTACCTGGGCACCATTTCTCAAGTCCAGCAGACTTGTTCATGGCAACTTGAAGGGAGGAGTGAAGATGAAAGAAAGAAATAGTTGAGAAGCAAATGATAGAGTATGGAAGGCATCCTGTGAATCCTGTGATCATCCCTGAGCTTATTACTCATAGTCTTTATACATCCCAATTGAAAGGGGAGGGCACAAGGCTTCCATGATACAAAGAACAAGCAAGCACAATTACCTCCTTATATCTCAAAACACCTGGTAAGCACACCCTAAGTTAAAACATTGTGTTGACTGGTTTTTGAATAGCAAGACTTCCAGTAGCCACAGCTTTGGCCAAATATTTTGTTTTCCAGACAATAAATTCAGTAGCCACACCTTAGGTCGAAACATTCTGTTGTTTAATCTTGAAGGAGCAAAAGTAAATCTGAACTATCTGACTTTTAGTCAAGATGGAACAGATCCACTTCTGTGGGCCTCCACAGAGGTATGTAAAAATTTCTACGCATTCTTCCATTGAGCAACATCTAGGTTGTTTCCAGGTTCTTGCTGTTATGAATAAAACTTCTAGGGACACAGTTGAGCAAGTGTCCTTGTGGTAGGATAAAGCCTCCTTTGATATGTGTGAAAGAATAGATAGTTGCATTTTGAGTTAAATCAATTCCCAACTTTCTGAGGAACCACAATATTTATCTACAAAGTGGCTGTACAAGTTTGCACTCCCTCAAGCAATGGAGAAGAGTTCCTCTTATTCCATGTCCTCACCAACATGCACAATCACTTGTGTTTTTGATTTCAGTCATTCTGACAGGTATACTATGGAATTTCAGAGACATTTTGATTTGCGGTTCACTGATGGCTAAGGATGTTGAACATTTCTCTAAGGACTTCTTGAACAATTGAAATTAATCTTTTGAGAATTTGCTATTTAGATCTATATCCCAAATTTTAATAGAATTATTTGGTTTGATGTTTAGTTTCTTGAGTTCTTCACCTATTTTGGGTATTAGCCGACTGTCAAGTGGGTGTTTAATGAAGATGTTTCACATTCTTTAGGCTGTTGCTCTGTCCTTATGCTATTGTCTTTTACCTTACAGAAGCTCTCAAGTTTCATGAAATCCTGTTTATTATTTATCAGTCTTAGTGCCTACAAAATTGGTGTTTTGTTTAGGAATTTGTCTCCTGTGCCACTGACTTCAAAGTTATTCCCCACTTTCCTCTTCCATTTGGAAGAGAAATTTCCATTTTTCCATTTGGACTTGAGTTTTGAGCCAGGTGATAGTTACAGATCTATTTCTATTCTTCTACCTGTTGATATTTAGTTATACCAGCATCATTTGTTGAAGATGCTTTCTTTATTCATTGTATAATTTGGCAACTTTATAGAAACTCAAGTGTTCATAGGTATGTGGATATATATTGGGATCTTTGATTTGATTTCATTGATCAACCTTTCTGTTTTTATGCTGATATCATGTCATATTTATTATTATTTTTCTAAAATACAATTTGAAATTTGGGATGATGATACTTGCAAAAATCTTTTATTGTACAGTATGGTTTTGTGTTTTTCCACATAAAGCTGAGTATTATTCTTTTAAGATCTTTAAAGAACTGTGCTGGAAATTTGATGGGAATTATATTTGTTTTAGTGAGAGTTCCTATTGCTGTTGAATGAGCATGAACATAGTCTTTTCTCTTTGTTCTGAAAATACAACAACTTTTAAAGGTAACATTTATTTCAGTATTAATACAAGTATAGAATGTGCATTGTACACAAATCAGTCAAAGATGGTTTTTTATTTTATGTTTAAGCAGGTGAAATATACACTATGTATCTTGTATGTTTTCTATGTTAATTTCTTTATATTTGTAGCTACTGTGGGATAATGTTCTTGTATACTATGAAGACTTATCACTTGTATTGGTTTAATGCTCATTAGACAGTAGCCAGAAAGGAAATATAGGTGGGGTGACCAGACTAGGAGAATTCTGGGAAGAGGAAAGGCAGACATGCAGCCACCATCAGAAGAAAAAAGATGAGAATGCCTTACTGAGAAAAGTTTATAAACTATGTGGCTAAACACAGATAGAAATTATGGGTTAGTTAAAGTTGTAAAAGCTAGTTAACAATAAGCCTGAGCAATAGGCCAAGAAGTTTATGAATAATATAAGTTACTATGTGTTTATTTGGAACTTAACTGCTGTGGTGCCAGCAGGTGGGACAGAAACTTCCATCAACAAATGATGCACAATTTTCAGCGACAACATCCACATAACACCTAAGAGAGCTTGAGAAGGGATTCTGGACACAAAAGAACACAGTCAAGCACAGCTTCTAATAGCAGTGTTTTCTCAGGTGGGCTGTCCGTTAGAGGCAAGCAGAGACAAGGCTCCTTTATGAGAGGCTTTCTGACTCAGTGTTAATGGCAAAAACCACCCAGCTTTTTAAAGAGACATTGATAATGAACACCTAAATGGTGAGTATGAAGAGCTGGTGGCATGCTTTGTGGTGGTAGTATGGACAAGAAACTCTGCAGAGTTGTGGCAATAAATGTGGCTTCTGCTAGTACCTCCATCATGGAGCTAGACTCTCAGGAAGCTAAGGAATGAGATGGAGCCGGCCATGAAAGTTGCCTCTATAATCCTAACCATTTTGTTTAGCAGACTAAAGTCTCATGTCATCAGAAACAGATAGAAATATACAGTAAAGATAGATTCAAACAAAGAGACCTATAAATGGTTTATATTGTGTATATATATATATATAGGTTTGGGAGAGAAAAGAAAATGGATAAAGGAATCTGTGGAATAATGGTCTGGTACCCTGTCACTTGCATTGTTTTAATAAAATACTGATTGGTCAGTAGCCAGGCAAGAAGTATAGGAAGGGTAACCAGGCAGGAAGTAAAGGTGAAACAACAATAACAGGAGAATTCTGGGAAGAATGACTGAGTCTGCAGTTGTCACCTAGACACAGAGGAAGCAAAATGAGAATATCTCTCTGATAAGTACTAAGCCACATGGCTAACCCAAAAAAGAATTATGGGTTAATGTAAGTTATAAGAGGTAATGAGAAGCCTGAGCTAATAGGCCAACCAGATTATAATTAATGTAGGACTCTGTGTGCTTGTTTGGGAATGAAGGGCTGTTGGACTGAGCAGGACAGAAAGCACTGCCAATAAATGGTTCCAACATGGAATAATGTATCCACATAAAACATCAGAACTTGAGAAGTAATTCTAGACACAAAAGAACACAGTTAAGCATGGCTTCTTGGTAGCAGCATTTTCTATGGTGGACTCTGTTAGAGGATAATAAGTCTCATGTAAGTGAGGATTCCTGACTCAGCTTTAGCTGCAAAAACTTTGCAATTGATTTAAGGGGACCATCCAGCAAACAATCAAATGGTGTTTATGAATAGCCAATAGCATGATTCTTAGTTGTAGCATGGACCCTGAAACTCCATAAAGTTCTGGCAATAAACATGGCTCCTGTCACTACTTCTCGCATGAAGATAGTCTCTCAGAAAGCTAAGTACTGGAATGGATGCAGCCATTAAAGCCATGGCTTTAATCCTAGCCATATCACTTAGCAAATTAAAAACTCATGTGGTCAGAAAGATTGATTCAGATAAAAAAAAAACTATAAATGGATTGGAGTGTGTATATGAAGGCTTGGAGAGAAAAGAAAATGGATAAAGTCCTTATAAATAAAGATGGGGAGATAGAGGGAGAGAGAGAGAGAAAGAAAATTTAGGTGTAGTGGCACATACTATTAATCCCAGCACTTGAGAGACAGAGGCAGGCAAATTTGTGTGAATTCAAGGATCCCCAGGTCTATGGAGTGAATTCCAGGACAGCCAAAGATACACAGAGAAACCTTGTCTCAACTAAAGTTAAAAATAAAAATAAAAGAAATAGATTATAAAATAAAGCCACACAAAGATGGAAAATACACAGAGAGTCTTGATACTTTATATTATTGTGTTGTCCTTTAATTGTATGACTGCTGAGGAAGAAGCAACAGCTGCTAAAAGACATTTGGTTATAAATACTGATGGATTTGTCTAACCTATAAATTCTGAAAATGTCTTGACTTCAAAATTTATGTCAAAAGATATGTTACATTAGAGAAGAGGTTTTGCTTTTGTTTCCACAGGAAATGAGGAGCTGTAGATTCATTTTAAGTTAAAAAAAATCAGGTTTGATCAAGAAGGAACCCCTGAAATGTCTCCAATAGAAGAAGAAGGCCCAAATGATTCAACATTTCAGAGGACCTCTGTTGGAGTTTCCTCTGAGTTCTGCATCCAGAACAGTTTAAAGGCTGCTAGCTGAGATGATCAAGGCTCACAGAATGCTCAAGCCAGGACTTGACCATAATTCTAAATTTTCTTTAGATTCCCATAAGAGTATAAGCACCCCAATCAGCAGGAAGTAGCCTGGAAAACTAAACCCACATTCTCAAATTATAAAGTATAGATGTTTGCCTTTGTTTAGAATGTTGGTTATAAGTTGTTATGGATAATAGTCAGGAAAAATTCTAAACAAAGAAGATTTTATTCAGAGTTCTTGTTTTGTAAAAAGGGGGGAAGTGCTATGGGACAATGGTCTTATACCCTGTCACTTGTATTGTTTTAATGAAACACTGATTGGCCAGTAGCCAGACAGGAAGTATAGGCAAGGTGACTAGGAAGGAAATAGGGTTGGGGCAACAAGAACATATAAATTCTGTGAAGAAGAAAGACTGAGTCTGTAGTCATCACCCAGACACAGAGGAAGCAAGATGAGAATACCTCACTGATAAAAAGTGACAAGGCACATGGCTAACACACAAAAGATTTATTGATTAAATAAATTATAAGAGATAATAAGAAGCCTGACCTTATAGGCCAGCTGATTTATAATTAATGTAGGCCTCTTTGTATTTCTTTGGGATTGAAGGGCTGTGGGACAGTGTGGGACAAAAATCTCTTTCAACAGAGAATGTCCTTAAGAAATACAGTAATAAAATTGAAAACCATGTAAAGATGGAAAATATGCAGAGTCTGGAATCTGTAACATATAATGTTGTCTTGGAATTGAGAAAGGAGAAACACCTATTGAAAGATATTTAATTATAAATGCTGCTGGAATTAACCAACCTATGTATTTTCAAAATATCTTGACTTCAACATTTAATTCAAAAGGTATTTTACTCTGGGAAAGACGTTCTGCTTTTACTTCCATAGGATACAACAGGCTGTGAATTCATTCTGAGTTAAGAAAAATCAGGTTAGATCAAACAAGATGCCCTGAAAATTTTCTGATAGAAATGGATGCCCCAGATGATCCAATTTCTCAGAGCTCCTATGCTGTAGGTTTTTTCTCATAAAATACTCTAGGCAGGATTTTATCATAATCCTAATTATTCTCAGAGTCCATCAAAGATCATCAGTGTCCCCAATCATTAAAAAATGAATTATCTATGTTTCCCTTTGCTTAGAGTATTGTTTACAAGTTGTTATGGATAATGTTCAGGGAAAAAATCTAAATGATGGAGATGAGATTCAGAGTTATTGTTTTGGAAAGAAAAAAAGAAAAATGCCGTGGAATAATGATCTTGTCCATTGTAAAGATTTATCACTTGTATTGGTTTAATAAAATGCTTACTGACCAATTACTAGTCAGAAAGTATAGGCATGGTGACTAGACTAGGAGAATTCTGGGAAGAGGAATGGCAAAGATGCAGTCACAAGTCAGACACAGAGGAAGGAAGATGAGAATGCCTTACTGAGAAAAGATGCCAAGATAAATGGCTAAACATAGATAAGAATTATGGATTAATTTAAGTTACAAAAGCTACTCAGTAATAATCTTGAATAATAGGCCAAGTAGTTTACACTTAATTCCAGCCTCTGTGTGTTTACTTGGGTCTGAATGCTGTTGGACTGGGCAGGACAGAAACTTCTTTCAATATCTGCCCAGGATTTTTCAGGGGATCTTTCTTGATCAAATCTGAGTATCTTTAACTTTGAATAGCTCCATAGCCTTTTATTTTCTGTGGAAATAAAAACAGAATCAAATTCCCAAAGTAGCACTTCTTTTGACTTCCATTTTGAAACGAATTCATTTTAAAACTATGTAGGTTGATGCAATCTAGCAATATTTCTAATCAAATGCTTCTTAGCAGCTCTTACTCCTTTCTCAGTGTTCATAAAATTCAAAGACAGCACAATTATGTAGAGTAATCAGACTATGTATTTTCCATTTTCACATGGCTTATTTTTGTGTATTACTTCACTAGCTTTTTAAGGATTTTGTTATTTTAAAACTACATTTTTAATCTATGACTGTTTATACTCTTTGTCTTCTCTTTCCCTAGTGTATCTATATTTTTGAACACACTATAACCCATTTAGAGGCTTTTTTTCTCTCTGCATCTGTTTTACCAAACAAGCTTCTGTATTGTTATGTATTGCAATAGGGAAGTTATAAACTTTTATGTGAGCTACTGATATTCCTTAGCTTAGTATATGGAGGCCATTCATGGTAGCTTGCAGATGGCTCCCTCTCAATGCCAGTTGCCAGGAGACACTTTTATGTACTGTGGCAGGTATGAGAGATTATGGCCACCCACCAATTTGCTTAGCTCACGGCTAACATGAGATAGTGCAACATACCACCATGAAGTTTATCTCATGGCACTGTCAGCTCAAGCTTGCTGGCAACAGTCAACATACTCATCCATGGTACAGAATGAGAGACACGAGACTAGGAAACTGCTCTTGAATTCATTTCTGTGTGTCTAGAACCATTTCTCAAACTCTCCTAGGTTTTATGTGAATGTAGTTGCTGAACATTTAGAGACAATTTCCAGGCAGTTTCTTTGTGTCCCTGCAGTTGCTCTCAAATACCTATAAGTAATTTAATATAAATTATAAATGCTCAGCTGATAAATCAGGCTCATTATTATTATGCCCTTACAACTTAAATTAGCTGATTTTTATTGCTTATATTTTGCCACATGGTTTGTGGCTTTACTTTTTCTCCATTATGTCTGGCTCCCTCTATGTCTCTTAGCGACTCCACTGACACAGCCCTTCTTCCTCCTACCATTCTCAGTTTAACTCTCTGACCTATACGTCCAGCCTGGCAACCAGTCAGCCATTTATTTATTACCAATAAGAGTAATGTATATTCACATTATACAGCAGGATTATTCAACATCACACTCGTAATAGTGTGTACCTATAAGATTATGTGGGCTTATAATATTCAAACTACCACAACATTGAATATGTAGATTTTTCAACTGAAAAACAGATGAAGAAAATGTGGCACATTTACACAATGGAATATTCCTCAACTGTTATACTCAGTGGAATCTTAAAATTTGCTGGTAAAGGAATATAATTAGAAAAGATTTATCCTGAGTTATATGTAATCCAGACTCAGAAAGACAAAATTGATATGTACACATTTGTAGCTGGATATTAGTCATAAAGCAATGGACAATGATACTATAATCCACATATCAAGAGAAGCTAAGTAACAAGAGGGCTCAAGGCTGGATTCATGACTATCACTGTGAAGGGAAAGTACAATAGGCATCACTAGTGGATGGGTGGTTTTCCTTGGGTGGTCTGTTGTGGTGGGAGTTGAGTGTTTATGGATTGTGTTGGGGATAAGCAGAAGAAATCAGGTGGAGAGAAGATGGAGGGAGAGAAAACTGGTAGAGACAATTGAAATCAGGGGGTACCTCTGGAACAAGCGAGAAATCTAGTGAAATGGAAACTTCCAGAAATCTCAGAGTGTGATCCTAGCTAAGACTCTTAGCAATGAGAGATAAGAAACCTGTACTGGTCTTCCATAACCAGGCACTACTTCCAGTGGAGAAATGTGAACATCAAATCAGCCACATAATCTTAGACCTATAATTTGACCTGTCTACAAGTTATGCTGGGGTAAAGGTGGACCTGAAATTCTGGGAGTAATCAATAAATAATTGACCAAGCTTGAGACCCATACCATGAGAGTGAACTCACCCATGACACTGTCTGGAAGACCACAACCCAGATATGGGATAGCTCAGAGGCCCAGGATGGAAACAAACACAAAATCACACAAAAAGTAAATGCGATGATGTCTGAATGATATTCTCTTTTTCTTGTAGATTGATCCCTAGACCAACTAACATCAAAGTGGTTTTATCCAGCAGTTGATGGGAACAGATGTAGAGACTCACAGCCGAACATAAGGCAGAGCACTAAGAATCCTCTGGAAAATGAAGAAGGATTGTAGGGGCCAGATGTTCAAGAACACCATAGAATACTAATGAATCAACTAACTTTTGCTCATGGTGGCTTACAAAGACTGACCAAAAGACTGTGTAGGACTTACCTAGGCACTCTGCATATGTGTTTCTTGGTTTTCTCATGGAACTCATAAAAGTGGGAGAAAGACTGTCTCTGAATCCATTTCCTGCTTTTGCAAACCTTTCCTACTACTGGGCTGCCTTGTCCTCCTATAATAGAAGAGGATGTGCTTAGTCTGAGAGTAACTTGGTATACCAAGGCTGGGTGATACCGGTTGGAGGCCTGCTTTTCCTGAATAGAAACAGAGGAGAAGGAGGACATAAGTGGTAGCAAAAGTTGGGGGAAAGGACTGGGAAGAAAGGTTGTGAAACTTCGGTGGGTAAGGATGTAAAACCAAGAAAAATGATAATTTGTCAAAAATTAAAAAATCAAAATAAAGCTTTCTATCCCTTCTCCTGAAGTTTCAAGAAAAAATACAGACATGAGATTCCATCACAGTTCATACAAGTGGAACCAATGTGTTTACAAGACTTAGTTACATAGCAGTGAGGGAGTGTTCACTGGCAGAAAGATAGGTAACTATAACCTAGACACACTGGAAAGATCTCTACTCAGTAGATTTGACAACTTTCCCATGGCTGGAGAGATGGAACCAATTCCTCTAAAGTCTCCCCACCTATTCCCTCTACTGGCTTCTTCCAAACAGTCTTCAGGGGGCAATCAATTCAGCTAATTGGGAGATCCTGGCAGATACAGGTAGGTCCCGTAATCATCCCAGATCCTCCTATAAAGGATGGTCAATGAGTCCAACTATGGTGCTTTTTCCCAGTAGGTCCAGCAAAACTCCTGAAGATGGTGGTTTGATTAAAATAAAAGTCTTTTATAACATAGGCAAATATGCAAAGACTTGCTAACAATAATATGATAGAAGGTAAAAGAAAACAAAGTAATATTCCCCTTTAACACATCTTCCTCTAGTAATCTGTTTCATGGGAGCACTGAAGTCTAGAGACATAGCAAGTTTCTGAGATGAAGCTATTATGACAACAAAAAATGATTTTACAGGGTGAACCAATGAGGCCTATTTGATATTTAAGTATGAATTCCAGTAGAAAGGAAATGTCATGAGAGCTCATGAATTTCTCAGCTAAATGGCTATCAACATCTGCAAGTGTGATAAAATGTAGAAAGAGACATTAAGGTGTATTTTACAACATCATGGACAGTGTAGGGTAGCCATCCAGTGAGATTATCCAGGTATTACATGTTTGTGTAAGTGTATATTCCAAGTATATATTTAAATGAGTTAAAAATAGTAAGTTATGTCAATTAAATTATTTTAGACTTTATTTACTCTCCTTTAAAGACATCCATTGCCCACATCTGAGTCCTATCTCATAGACTAGTCAAGACCAAAGCTTTACAATGTGTTCTTAGCAGGCCATCAGCTTTTACCATTCCAAAAGTGAAAAATCTCATCAAATGTCATAAAAAAACACAGTATACCATAACTGTGCCCCCACCTGGTAAACACTTTGACTTATAACTTGTTTTTCTTTGTAACTAATGAAATATAAGAACTTTCAGTCTGGCCATATCATTTGTGGAAAGCTGAATTTTGGATTCATTGGTTATGCTCACTTATGTCTGGCTCTCACCAAATATTTTAATGCCCATTGAGGTAAAAACAGTGTTTTGTTTTAACACTTTTAAAATTTGTACTTGCAGGATTATTTCTTCCTGTAAAGCAAAGCACTTAATTTTGGACTAATCATTTTTATTTTTCTCACAGAAAAAAAATATGTTTTTCCTTTTAGCATATCAATATGCATTAGTTGTTTTTAAAGCAGTGGTTATCAGCCTGTGGGCCATGACTCCTTTAGCAACCCCTATCTCAAAAAATATTTGCTTTCCATTCATAGCAGTAGCAAGTTACAATTATAAAGTAGCAATGAAAATAATTTTGTGGTGGCCGGTCACTACAACATGAGGAACTATATTAATGACTGCAGCATTAGGAAGATTGAGAACCACTGTAAGAGTTATGAGTAAAAATATTCATAAGAGAGTATATATATTTTTTAAAAATATTAATTTATTAAAGTGTGATTTTCAAGTAATTTCTCATATTATCTTAATTGATAGTTATTTACATTCCATACTCCACCAGTGTTTTGTGAAATAATAAAGTATGAGAAATCATATGCCATTTGATATGCAAAGTAGCATTTATATATTACCTAGACCAACTAAACCGGCTAGGCTAATGTGGTTAGCCATCATTTCCTGTATTAAAATGAAATCTCCCACACCTGATTACTGTCTTGAAACACATTCTAGGAATCTCCAACTCTGCACTATTAGTCTCCTGTTACTATTGCCTCATTCATAAAAGAGTTCAGCAAATATGACAGTTGATGGTGATAATTAACCTTGCATTGAACTAGTAGTTAAATGAGTCAGCCTTTTTGGGGAGTTATGCATGGCAAACTTGCCTACCCTTGTTCAATGATCCTTCAAAGTTTTTGTTCCTAATCTGACATTGTTTGCGCTCATCATTTTTAATGTTACTAAAAATGTGTTACATGCTATGTTGATTATCATGAAGTGTGTGTGTGAATAGGGGTTTTTTGTGTCTATAGGTGTGTTACCTCATATTAGGAAGAAAGGTATTAGGAAGGAAGATGAAAAGCAGGGGATGAGGAAGAGGAGGAGAGAGTAAGTGAGAAAGAGGAATGGAGGAGAATCAAAACAAAAAATATGTTGCTGTACCTTACAACTATAATAACAGCACTTAGGAAGCTGTACATTCAAAGTCCAATTTAGCTATTGCAAACAGCAAATTTCTGAGTGTTATTAGCAAATTCTACTCAGTAATATACTTCATAACTTAGTAGGACTAGCGGTTGCTTCCCTCCTTGGAAGTTTGCTTTCTGGTACAATTTACTAATTTATTAAAGCAGAGCACTCCCTAACAATAATCGATAAACATTTATCCTTAACATCCAAATAAATATAGTCTTCACCTCTTATCAAGGAAACTTCTCTTTGCAATAGATGGAAACCAGTACAGAAAACTAAAACCAATTAAAATGCAAATTTGAGAGCCCAGGCCCAAAAGATAGACTTTCAAAATCTTCAAAACACTCCAACACCTAAGGCTCAGGGACTATTTCAAAAGAGGAGCAGAAAGACTGTAAAGGCCAGAGTATCAAGATATTTGTTCTGAGGTATGTTTCGTAGTAAAATGAGAAGTTAACCCCATAAAATCTCAAAAGCGTGATTGACTAAATGTGATGCCACAAATGCACATATAATGTAGAAAGAGAAAAGACCATGAGGCCTCAACCTTACACATACTGACACACACAGAATAAAAAGCAAACAACAAACAAACAAAAACAAACTATAGGCAAGCATAGAATTCTTGGAATGGAATTCTCCCAGGGAAGAACACACCAATTGTCTGTCCAGTTCCAAATGGTCACTTGACATTATATATAAAAACATGTACAAAAGTGACATTTTAAAGACTAGATAGTTTATATTTAAGAATACATATATACGTATATAAATATATACAATTATATATACATACAAATATGCATGTGATAATTTTAAGAAGTCATGGATTAAAAGGCCAGTGATGTTATTTATATGGGACGGATGCCAGGAAGGAAATGGAAGGAAGAAGCATTGTGATTGTATTATTATATCAGAAGATTACAAAAGGAAAATAGCCAATTCTCAATTACTTTGATTTAGAGTGTTTGGCTAATTCCATTGATCTGCTAGGTATACAAAAGAATAAACACATATTATTTGATAAAGGTAAACCATATGTCATTGTTATCTCTATATTTTTCCCAAGTTAAATGATCATGCTCTCACATGTACACACAAATACACACCAAAAAAAAATCACATTAGGGTACTAAGTGCTGAAAAGGGAAGTTTTTGGTGGTGGCCCACTCCTATAATCCCAGTACTTCAAAGATTAAGAAAGGAGAATTGCCACAAGTTAGAAGCCAAAGACTATGAATGAGATTCATTTGAAAGAAAGTAGCTGGACAATAAGAGAGGAAATATTCAAGTGATATTTAAGAAATATAATTTTAATACTTTGAGAATTTTACACAATGTATTTGATCATATTCACCTATAAATATTTTCCCTTTTTAATCTCCTTAACTCCTATTTAATATGTATGTATATATAATATAAAATTATTATGTATGTGTGTATATACACATATACATACATACATATATACATACATACATACATACATAAACACATAATCTCTCATTTATTTCAACTCCAAATTGTGCTGTTTGTATTCTTTGGGTGTGGGACCATTCAGTAGAGTGTAGTCAACTAAACAGGAGTTACTCTCTAGAAGAGAATTGGCTATTCTTCCTGTAAAATCCATATACTCCCCACAGTGTTCATATTATCGAAAAGTAGTCTGTAGACTGCTAGAGAAAAATAACCAAATATTTTACCTGTCTGTGAAGCCTGTGAACTGCAAAAAGGACAAAACTGAGAAGATAAGCCCCAAACGTGCAAAAGTGTAACAAATGTTATAAGTAAGGTTTATCACCTACTTTATGCTTGGATTTAAGACCTGCTCTGTGGGTTCAAGTACATGCTTGGTGCTGAAACTCTGGTGAAGAACCCTGCTTACAGAGCTCATGGGCCCCAAGGAAGAGCCTATTAAAATTATTTTGCTTAGTGAACACAGCATTAAATTGTTTTCTAACTTCCATCCACAGATTAATATGTCTTTCAGACCTCATCAGAGAATTTCTTTGTCTAGTTGATTGTGGTTAACACAGACAATGACAACTGATCAAAATCCAGGAAATAAGAAACTACATAGTGATCTTTAAGTGCTTTTAGGTGTCAAAAGTTTTAATCATTGACTCTTTAATACTAAAATATTCTTTATTTCTTCTGTCATCTTAACGAGAAAATACTTAAGGCTCAGAGTTAATATAAATAGGAATACACTGGCAATTCAAAATAATAAGGATTCCTGTTTTAAAATTTGTCTCTAAATAGCATTCAAGTAAGGATATGGGATTCCCCTCTCTATGCTGTAAATAATTCGTTAATAAAGGACCTGCTTTGGGCTTATAACAGAGCTATAGGGGAACATATCTAGATGGGGAAAACTAAACTGAATGCTGGGAGGAAGGAGGCAGAGTCAGGGAGAAGCCATGAAGCCCCAATGGAGATAGATGCTGAAAATTGTCCCAGTAAGCCACAGCTTTGTTGAGATACACAGATTAATAGAAATGTGTTAAATTAAGATGTAAGAGTTAGCAAATAAGAAGCTAGAGCTAAGGGTCCAAATAGTGATTTAAATAATATAGTTTCTGTGTGATTATTTCAGTTCTGGGTGGCCTCCTCTAACAAATTGGTGTGGCAACATGGTGGACTAAATCCACATAAAACCTGAGAGGGCTATGAAAGGAATTCTAGGCACTAAAAAATAAAGTTTTGCTGCACTTATGTTCCTGAATTGGGTGTGATTACTGGCAGCACACTGCAGTTCCTTTAAGAGAGGTTTTCTTGACTCAATGGTAGCAGAAAAAATACAAAGCCACGACATTTTGCAATGCTGGCTTTCTGGGCCATGCTGCCGGTGCAACCACTGGATCTTTCAGGAGACTGAGCATTTGAATGGGGTTTGTGAGCAATGTGCTACATCTTGCTTGGTGGCAACATAGACCGGCTGTGTGCCTAGAAATGGAGCACTGTGCAAGGCGCTCAGAGGCATTGAATAGCTCCACCACGCTGGGCTCAGAGGGGCACACAGGCAGTGACACATTTCCCCTAGCAATGGTGTGGCTTAAGTTTTTAAAAAGTACTTAATACTTTAAGAAGTGGTCCTGGATAGAAAAGTTACAGATGCACAATTAGACAGATTCAGACATAAAAGATCTCTGAATGGATCACATTGTTGGATAAATGTACATAGGCTTGTGAGAGAGAAGAAAAAGAATATAGACAATTATAAAAGGAAGTAAATGTTTCAAAAAAGGTAAAGTCTTAAAAGAGACAGAGTATAGACAGCCATAAATTAAAGAAGCAACGATAATAAAAATAAATATTAAAAACTAATAGAGTAAAAAAAATAGCCACATAAAGATGGAGAGTCTGGATTATGTATATTATTGTGTTTTCTTTGAATTTTTTGACTCTGAAAGAGCTAAGTACCCAATATATATACATGAAAAGGTATCTTGACTTCAGAATTTTCGTCTAAGTATTTGTTGCTTTGGAAAAGAGGTTTTGCCTTTGTTTCCACAGAGGAGGAGAACCTTTGGATTCATTTTGTACTAATGTGGTTTGATGGACCAAGAGCCCCTGAAAGGTTGCCTTGAACACTCCTCAAAAAAATTCCTTCACCTAATAAACAACAGGAAGAAGTTTGGACAGAACTACTCCCATATTCCCAAATATGTCTATAAATATTTCTTGACATTTAAAAGGAGTTATGCTATAAAGATTTTCATTGGTATGGAACTTGGTATATTGACAAATTTAAGGTAAATTTTGTTATACTGTGTATGTGTATTTCTAATCTTGAATAAGGTATTGTGTTCATCCAGCTCATTTAGTAATGATATGTATAATTAAAATATAGGCTAATAGATAATCATCTATAATAGTCAAGTTTGTTGTCATGTTAGTTAGATTTTCCAGATATACAGAGATGTATTTCTGATAGGTATTCTATAAATCTTTCAAAGACTATAGAATATTGCATTTAAAATGTTTTAAGAACTTAGGACTTTTCATTAAAATGAGACACATCCACTCCTGGCAGCACCAATCTACTTCAAGAGGAAGATAGCATTGAAGAAGCTCCTTATGGAGTTTGCTAGCCACTTGGTTAAGAAATTACTCTTTCCTGGACTGCTTAGCTGGACATGCAGGACCCACAGAGAGATGATTGCTGAACTTGCCTAAAAGTGAGATGATCCTTCAGGGTTCCTTCTTCATGAAAAAGTCTGCCAGACATTCTGCAGGACACAGAAAAAAAAGTGACTAACACACTGCCAATATAGACAGAGCTGTCTTTGAAATTTCCTGCTTCATGGAAAAGCCTGCCAGATACTATGGGCTTGTAGGCTTAAGATGGATACTCCAATAGTACAGAAGGTCTTTGGGTGACTGTCCAGGCAGGGAGATGTCTCTGTCAATTCTAGAGTTTTGGAAGTTTCTTACAATAAACTTATTGTTTACTTAGGTAATATTATATCCTTCTGGAATCTTTGATGGATCTGAAGAACTTATAGTTATAATTATAATTTTCTTTAGTTATGATAAAAGATAAAGTAGATATTAATATTGTAACTGTAATTCTTGCTTGATAACTGTTTTGTTATATGTAATTTTACTATGTTAAAGTTAAAATTTTCCTTTTTATTTAAACAAAAAAGGGAAGGTGATGTAGGGTTCCCCTCTGTATGCTGTAAATATCATTGGTTAATGAAGCAACTGTGTTGGGCAGTAGAGCTATAGAGAAACAGAGCTTGATGGGGAAACTAAACTGAATGCTGGGAGGAAGGAGGCAGAGTCAGGGAGTAGCAATGTAGCCCCACTGGAGATAGATGCTGGAAATTTTTCCAGTAAGCTACAGCCACAGCCTCGTGGCTATACACAGTTTAATAGAAATGTGTTAAATTAAGATGTAAGAGTTAACAAATAAGAAGAAAGAGCTAATTGACTAAGCAGCGATTTAAATAATATAGATTCTGTGTGATAATTTCTGTTCAGGATAAACAAGTGGCCTTCTTCCTGCAGAGTAAGTTTATTTCCTCTAGTAAAAAGTACTAGTCATAAAGCCAAGATATATTAGGAAGGAAATTAGACATTAATTATAAACATGACTATGAGGTATTAATTAATAATGTTTTACTTACTAAAATCCATTTTTCCTAAAAAAAAGAATAAAAAATTTCTATTATCACTGTATTGTATCATCAAGCAATGACCTAAAAAATGGGGAATATATCACATTTCTCATGATACTTTTACCTTTGACAAAGGATGTCTACTTAAGTTTCAACTTTTAATAATATACTTGTTTACCAAGACATATTCTAAGGCATACATCACTCTCCTCAACTCTATGTGGTTGAGGATGGCTTTGGATATATAATTCTGTTCTGTCCATGTGGTTACTGGAATCAATGCTATATATCCAGCCTCAAATTCATGTGATGTTGGTACCTAAGCAAGCACTCAATTATCAGAGATACTTTGGCAGACTAAGAACTGGTATATTTTTGTTTTGTCTCTGAGAGTAATTCATGTAATATTTGGGGACTCTTTCACTATATGATTTTATATAATTGTGTTCATTATGTGAAATTCAAATTAAGCTTGTCATGTTTATTTTCTCTTGCATTTTACCCAAAACACATAACTTGAACTAATTTAAAAAATAAAATAGTGAACTAAAAGCAATTTTGAATGATGAAGATGGATTAAGCATATAAAGATAGAAGTGAAATAGTACTAATAAAAAGTAAAAAGATAAACAGTTAAACTTAGGCAAAAGCATAGCAAATAGGGAGAAAAATATCAAAAGTTCCAGAATTAGACATGGCAAGGATAAGTGCTGATGTTTTAGGATGAATATGGAGAGGAGTGTTGTGGCCTGTGTTCAGTCTCGTAGAGATTGTGGAAGGCAGTTCCTAAGACTGTGCTCACTCATTAATGTGCCCTCATCTTTATACAGTAATATTAAGGCCAGTGAGTCAAGTTTTAGAGTGAGAGTATTTTATTTTCAAGGTTAGGTTACAAAGCCTGTTACTTTAACTTCAATTACTCCAGAATTTTTTTCTTAGTTTCAATCACAGTAGGAATACTATCAGGCAACATCCCTATTCAATGTGTGGAGGGCATTTAAAGCCTCACAACAGCCCATAAATTAACTTAGAAGGGAGCTGTTTGTTCTTAGGCTTTAATATGAAAGCAATGTTGGATAAAACAGCAACTAGCAATCCTAAACAAGACTCCTGACAACAGAAATGTATGCATTACAAGCAAGTTACGTTTAATTAATTCATTACCTTTAGCTGAATAACTGATGCAGAGGTAATAGACTTTTTCTGAGATGAGTTAGAAGCTAATCAAGGATTTTCCAGCATGTACACTGGTTTGACAAACTTACATGCCCTATGGAAAAATGAGAAGGAAGGGTTACTGCACATATGGGCAGAGATAAAGACTAGGAGGTGATCACAGTAGCAAGGTGAAAGTAAACTTTAACTATTAAAAGATGGTTTCAAAAGAGGAAAATGCAGAAATAGTTTCGTGATATATTTAGAAGATAAAATTATTGAGGCTGGAAATGAAAAACACAATAAGGAATACAGAAAACAATTAATTTTCCAACTTAAAACAGTCACCTTTACTAAGATAGGAAAGGAGCACTTGTTCTGTCATAGTGGACTCCTTGTCCATGCCAGCTGTTGAAGGCAACTGTATCACCAGAGAATTCAGAATGACTCCAGGATTACAAGAAATTAACTCAAAGATACATTGCAGTCTTCCAAACTACTTTCTGAATACCTGGTCTTTCTAGATGGAGGACCTTTTAAATATTAATAAAATTAGTCTTTATATAATGCAAAAAGGAAGATACTAACTTAATTCTCCAGAGACTTTTAATTTCCTCAAAGTGAACTTAAAATGATTTTCTATTTGTTTAACTAATATCAGCTGTTTAAGTAGCTAAAAATATGTTCTCTCTGAAATTCAGTGTGATTGGTGAACTGGATTGTACTTTAGCTAGACATGTGCTCTTATAAAATATTGTTTTTCTTTCTCTCTCAAAATCAGAAATAAAATACTTTAAGAAATTACAAAATGTGGGTCTAACTATAAGGTCAAGATTTGGTGTATATTTCAGTAATAAAAGGAAATACTTATTTACACTCCTTATAAAAGAAACAGAAATAATTAGGCCTAGGAGATTTATGTGACAGTAATTTCCATAGGCTCATATGTTAGAATTCTTGATCACTAGTTGGTGGACTATTTGGAAAGCATTAGGAGGTATAGCCTTGTTGAAGAAGTCACTAGGGGTGAGTTTTCAGGTTTCAAATGCTTACCTCAGAGCCAATATCAATCTTTCTGTATCTCCTTCTTAGGGTTCAGATGTAAACACTCAACAACTACACCAGTGCCATGCCTGCATGCTCACTGCCATTTTACCTGCCATGAAGACAATGACCCAACCATCTGAAACTATAAGCAACTGCCAAATTAAAGACATCATTTTAGTAAGTATTTTTAGCAACAACAAAGCTAAAGTACAAAGTTTGAGGATAAGTTTTTCTATAAAAAAATTTTATTTATAATGCCTCTGATTTTGTTTTTATGACTTGAACCCATCACTGTTCCCAGAAGGTTGCCATAGTCAGTTGAGTTGCTTAGTTATATCTGGCATTATTTGTTTACTATGTTGGAATATGAGGATGTTCTGTCTATATGTTGTTTTTGTGGATAATGAATAAAAACCTGGCTTGAACATAGCATGGGAGGAGGAAGGCAGAGTTAGAGAGAAGCAATGGAACCACTGGAGACAGATGCTCACTTTACCCCATAAGAGACAGTCACGTGGTAATATACAGATTAAGAGAAAAGGGTTAAATTAATATAAGAGTTAGTCAATAAGAAGCTAGAGCTAATGGGCCAAGCAGTGATTTAATTAATACTTTCTGTCTGATTATTTTGGGTCTAAGCTAACGAAGTGAATGGGAACTAGCTAGTGGCCTTCCTTTTACAAATTGGTGCTAAACGTGGTAGACTAAATCCACATAATACCTGAGAAAACTTGAAAAGGAATTCTAGACACAAAACATACAGAGTTTAACATAGCTTCCTGCTGTTTGCTGATGGTGCTGAAGCTCCCTTAAGAAAGGTTTTCCTGATTCAGTAGTCTGACTCAGCAGTAGCTGAAAAATAACCATGCCATTTTGAAATGCTGGATTTCTGGGCCATTTTGCCAGCATGAGATCTGGCTCTTTCAGGAGACTGACATTTGAATGGGGTTTGTGAGCAACGTGCTATGGCTTGCTTGCTGGAAACATGGGCCTGCTGTGAGTCTAATGATAGGGCAACGTGCATGGCTCTCAGACTTTGAAGAACAAGCACGAAGTATTGTATATACCCTAGTAATGCCAATAGCTTAAGCTTTTAAGAAGCACTTAGCATTTTACGAAGCACTCCTTGATAGTAAATAAGTACAGATGCACAGGAAAGATTCAGACATAAGCAACCTCTAAATGGGTCACAGTGTTGAATAAATGTATGTAGGCTTAAAAGAAAGAATAAAATCAGTATAGAGAGTTATAAAATAAAGTAAATGGTTTATAAAAAATATAAAGTCTTTAATGAGACAGAGTACAGACAGTAGTAGATTAAGCTGAGTAAAGAAAAATAAGCAATGTAAAGATGGAAAATTCACAGAGAGTCTGGATCATGAATATTATTGTGTTTTCTTTGAAATTTTTGACTGTGAAGGAGCTAAGTAATCAACATATATATATATATATAAAGTATTTTGTCTTAAAATTTAAGTCTAAGGATATGTTGTTTTGGAAAAAAGGTTCTTTTTTTTCCACTGAGGATGAGAGCCTGTGGATTGTTTCCAGACTAATATGGTTTGATGGACCATGACTCTCTGAAAGGTTCTGTGAACATCCCAAAAAAATTACTTTGCCCAACTGCTCACTGAGATAAACCTAACATGCAGGATACACCATGAAAGACCTGAATGAAAGCACCCACAAACAGCAGGAAGTTTTGACAAAATTATGCCCATATTCCCAAATAATGTTTGTAAATGCGTCTTTACATTTAAAGGGGGATATGCTACAGAATTTGCATTTACATGGATCTTGGTTTATTGATACAAATTTAAAATCGATTTTGTTATATGTATATTTCTCTTCTTGATTAAGTTATTATGATTGTGCAGTTCATTTAAAATGTAATGTATAATTAAGAAATATAAGTTAATAGATAATATTCTATATTAATCAAGCTTGAAGTCAGTTAGTTAGATTTTCTAGATGTACAGAGATATATTTTAGATGGCTCTGCATTCTTCAAACCTTTTAAAGACTAGAGAAATATGGCATTTAAAATGTTTTAAGAGCTTAAGACTTTTCATGACTGTGAGACACATCTGCTCCTGGCAGCACCAATTATTTCAAGAGGAAGATGAGCATCGAAAAGCCTCCTTATGGAGATTGCTAGTCACTTGGCCAAGAAACGGCTCCTGCCTGGATTGCTGAACTGGAAATGGAGTACCTATAAAGAAATTACTGCTAAACTTACCTAAAAGTGAGACAAAACTTCATGGTCTGCCAGACATGTTGCAGACCACAGAAGAAAATGGGAAACAAACTGCCAATATAGGCAGAACTGACTTTGAAATTCCTGCTTCATGGAAAAGTCTGCTGGATAATATGGGCCTGTAGGCTGAAGATACAACAGTACAGAAGAACTTATGCATGACTGTAAAGGTAGTGAGATATCTCTATCAATTCTAAAATTTTGGAAGTTGTTTACAATGCATTTCCTGTTTACTTAGGTAACATTATATCCTTCTGGAGTCTTTGAAGGAGTTGAAGAATTTATAGTTATAGTTGTAGTTTTCCTTAGTTATGATAAAAGATCAAGTATATATAAATATTGTAACTGTAATTCTTGTTTGATACCTATTTTGTTATATGTTAAAGTTAAAGCCTTCCTTTTTGTTTAAACAGAAAAGGGGACGTGGTGTAGGAAGTCCTTCTGTCTATGTGTTGCTTTTATTGGTTAATTAATGAAGAAATTGGCTTGGCCTATAGCATGGGAGAAAGAAGGAAAAGTTAAAGAGAAGCCATGGATCTGCCGGGGACAGATACTGGGAACTTTACCTAGTAAGCCATAGCCACATGGTGATTTACAGATTAATAGATTAAATTAATATAAGAATTAGCCAATAAGAAGCTAGAGATAACAGGCCAAAGAGTGTTTTAATTAATACAGTTTCTGTCTGATTATTTCAGGTCTAAGCTAGTTGGGTGGCCTGGAACCAACATGTGACCTCCCTTCAACACTACGTAAAAAATTAAAATTGTATTTTATATATTATGCCAGTCATAGCATCTCTTGCAGCATTGGGAAGGGTTGCCTCCATTCAAACTATACGGTCAGTGGAAGAGAGTAAGGGATAAAATTGGTCTCAGATACCAAGTAGCAATGCCTGACATAACAACACATTCATAATCATTAACAATTAGCAAAGCATTCATAAAAATATATATCTTAATGTTAGTATATAATTCATTAGCATATTTACTTGGCCACTTACCAGATTCTTCTAGATGCTTCTGGAAGATGTAAGGGGTCTTTTTTGGAACATCTGACTAATCCAGGTTCCACAGAGCCAGTTCATTAGTAAGTTATATGTTACATTTCTATTGAGACAAACAGCTTTTATTAAGGAAATATTTATTTTTTCTTGGGTTTTAGAGAGTTCATTTTATGATCATTTGTTCACACTGTTTTAATTCTGCGGTTGTACATATACCATGACATAAAAGGTGGGCAAAGAAGCTGCATATTTGTTGATGGCCAAAAAGCAAGAGACAGAGGAGTCTGGAATCTTAATATCACCTTCATAAGCATGCCTCCAATGACCTAAACTATTTTGTCTTATTTATATTTCCGAACATTTTCTCCAACTCCCAGTATTTCCATGGAATAGATATCATACCGTTGAAACATGGGGTTTTGTGGTATAGTTCAAATTCCATTCATAACAGAAAAATTTACCAAGCACATCAGTGGTTTCAATAACCTACATTGCATCTTAAGTATGAAAGTCCTGAGACCTATGTCAGTATACAGATTTTTCTGTTGCCCAGGAATATTTACATGGTACCCTGGTTATCATCAGACTTGACAATGAAAAAAATGAACGTTCTACTTAGAGGAATTCTTCAATAGAGAAACAAATATTCATGTCTTCCACAAAGCTCTTAACTTTAAAACAAGCTCATGAATATAATACATACAGCATATGAATATATACTTATAATTATAGTATATATTTATATAAACATATTATATGTGAAGCCATATGTTTTTCCCATGCCAAGAATTTAAGACAGAATATAACAATTCTGTATACAAGTGTTTTTCTTTTCAATGAAATATTTATTGAACAACTCCTCTTTGTGAAGAATATTGTTAGGTAAAATATCTATGCAAACTGATCTAAATTCATTGGCCACAAAGAACTTATAGACCAAGGAACCCACAAAAAATGAATCCATTATCTGCAGTAGGTAGTCATGGTCAGTGTAATAAGGGAAGGAACTGTAAAGTTGTGTAAACCATGGTACAATAATTCTAGAAAGATTTCTAGATATGCCAAAACAACCCCCAGAAATAATCTGTTCCTTAGGGTTGGGAAATTTAAGAAAAATGTGGTACACAATGGAGTACTACACAGCAGAAAAAAATAACAACATCTTGAATTTTGCTAAAAAATGGATGGAGCTAGAAAACATTATTTTGAGTAAGGTAACCCAGACGCAGAAACAAAATTATCACATGTACTGACTCATAGGTGGTTTTTAAACATAAAGCAAAGAAACCCAGCCTACAAACCACAATCCAAGAGACCTTAGATAGCAATGAGGACACTAAGAGAGACTTACATATATCTAATCTATATAGGAAGTAGAAAAAGACAAGATCTCCTGAGTAAATTGGGAGCATGGAAATCTTGCAGGAGGTTTGAAGGGGGGAGGAGAGAGGCAGTGAGGGGAGCAGAGAAAAATGTAAAGCTCAATAAAAATCAACACATTGTCCTTCTATACTACATGTTCTGATCTCTTGCTCATCAAGCAATCAGATGAGCACTTGCTTCCCTGAAGAAGTATAGATAAAAGTTCCTCACCCAGGTAGAGATTTCCCACCTCTTTGGTTAAAGTGCATCCTGTATTTTTCCCTTTCATATATAAGAATTTCTATCACCAACTTTGTATTCTCACATCTGTTATTCATTCATTCATTTTTTCCATAAATCTTTGCTAACAGTTCATTCATATACTAAACAATGTCATAAAAGGTGCTTACCAAGAGAGTGAACAACACATGAAATATGCCTGAAGCCATACTTTCCTGAGAGACAGAGATTCTCTTGTTTCCACAGGAAGTTCCTTATGCAAAAGAAGTTTCAGGTACTAATACTAAAAAAAGAAGTGAGAATTTTTTCAGCGACAACAATGTTTTACTGTTTTTGTATGTTTTATTCATTCACTTCATTTTAAGAAGAAGAATCTAGCCCTTTCCTATATAGTTCAAGTCTGTTACTATGCCAAAAGAAATATAGAAATAGCAGCCAATTAAATTTCTGTTTCTTCTATAACCATACTGAGTACTCAAATGTTACATATTTTTCATAAGACCACAAAAAGTAAGCAAACAGCAACAAAAAGCTTGAGTTCTCTGGCCGGCCAAGGTTTTACAATCTAGGTAACTTGTATGCAACTCTTAATAATTCTTTGGTCATTATTCATACTCATCATGTTTTACTATTGTTATTCTATACTTTGATATCAAATCTGATTGTGTAGTCCAGATGGACTTGGAATCTTCTTGTCTTATCTTCTTCACTAGCTAGATTGCAAGGGTGTGCCAGCACATTTAAAAATAAACTTAGAAAAATAGCTCATGAACTAGGGATAGAACCTGGCCCCACTGCCAGGGATCCTACACACAGATCAGACTACATAACTGTGCCACATGTAGAAGGTCTGGTTCACTCAACATGGTGGGGTGCCTTGCTCAGCCCTAATGGGAAGCAGGGGCTTGTTCGTGCATCAATTGAATGTGCCTGGCTTTGCTAACTTCCCATGGGATACCTTACTCTTGCTAAGGAGCAGATGGAGAAAGGTTGACGGGAGACTGGGGAGATGGGGAGGAAACAAGAGAGGGGCAACAGTATATAAATTCAATAAAAAATAAAAATAAAATATAAAAAAATAAACTTTATATGAAGATGCATTAATATAAGCAAATATAAAACTACACAAAGCAATATATTCACAAACTGTAATAGGAAGCATGTTGGGAACCAAGGTCAATGAAAAAAATTGGAAGAAAAACATGTAGAATATTTTTGTTTCCTAAATCCCAGATCTTACTTTTCTCTTTCTCTTGGTGATTAATCCATTCCTAAATGTATTATTGTGATTTGGAACATTATTATCGCTCATCCTTGACTATTGTTTAGTTTTCTTATGAATATATTCAGTCAGATAAACACACTAAATATGTGTTTTTGTCTTCATTCATTTAAATGTTTGGGAGATGAATACACTAGTGAAACAAGCAGTTCTTTCTTTCACAATATCATTAGTAATTTGTTGTTAAAAATTTTCTCATTTCTGTGATGATGAATATACATCATATACCTCAGAAAACTTCCTCCCTAGCCATTCAATTATTTATTATTTCATTTTTTTAGGTGGAATGGTGCTTACTATTCTGTCTTTTCAGTCATTAATATTCTATTTAGTTGGTTATAATAAGATAAGAATTTTATTGTTAATTTTTGTGATATATTTGTTTACAAACACAGGTGTGCACACATATGTTTTTTCTAAACATGTGATTATACATTGACTTGCATCATCTGTTGACCTGAATTTACTAACATATTTCTATACTTAGTACATCTTATAAATTATCATTCTGGCAATCCAAAATTAAGTACTTCTTTACATATTTCTAAGATTATTATGAAAAATGACCACAGAATGACTTTGTTAACACAATACAAAAGTGTTCCTTCCTAATTAGTTATACTAGAGTTCTGAAATAAAGATGTCCTCAAAGCACAGGTTTCACTCAAGGCTCTGGGCAAGAATTTTCCTTGCCTTGTCTCCTAAAATACCTGGTGTCTACTATAAGCTACTGGCTTTGCCTGAATTAAGCCTCATCAACATGACTCATCAACTCTTACATGTTGCTATTTATCAATGTGCTTTTGTGTCATCTCCTCCTTTTTAAAGGAAAACAGACATTGGATTGACGCCCATTCTAAACAAAGCATCATTTTGGTTTGAACTGCAAAGAAAATAAAATTCATAAGTGCGATGTTAAAGATTTGAGTATATATTATGTGGATATACAGAACCCACTCTAGTTGTATCTTGCTTATGGAATTATATAGAGACTGTTGCTCTTCACTAGAGTTAACATAATTTGTTTTTTTGGTCAGTAACTAAGTTATTAGAGTTTGAACTTTGTTTCTGAAGCCTCTCTTAACAGGTCAATCTATGCTTTGCGCTCCCTGAAATTTCCAGTTAATGCTAGAATATTCTATATTGTCTAGATTTCCCCATTTGTATAGTTTTTTTCAGATCTCATTATCAAATGTATTTTAACAGCACTACAAGATTGATAAATTTCCTTATGTAATTTATGTGTTCTGCGTGTACCCTACAAATCATTTTGTGTGGTCTGGGTGTACTCTTCTAAGCACTTTTTGAGGTTTGGGTGTACCCTACTAACCAATTTGTGTGGTCTGGGTATACTCTTCTAAGGGCTGGGCTTTGTATGGTCTGGGTGTACCCTACTAACCACTTGGTGTGGTTTGGATGTACCACTCTAAACACTTTGTCCAGTCTAGTTGTTCAGACTACTTTGTGTGGTCAGAGTGTACACCTGAGTGTAAACTTCTAAGCACTTTATGATGTCTGTCTATACCATATAACCACTTTGTGTGGTCTGAGTGTACCTTCTAACTACTTTGTCTTATATATTTTAAGCAATTTTGTGTTTCAAGAGGAAACATGAATTTCAGGTCCACTTCTCTTTTGTCCTTTCTAGAATTTTAAACACACAAGTTTGCTGTTTCATGATGTCCTCAAATATATAAGGTTATCTCTTCAAACTCCTGAGATTGTCAAACACTTGTGGCTTATCTTTGAATTTCCTTAGTAACCTGACTATTGATCAACATGGTTCTGCATGAGTAAGATGAGAAACAATGGATTTTCTTTTAACCCTAAATTTGAAATTAGATTAGTTTGATTTTTTCAGTTCTAAATTCTGTGATTGTTTATTACCAAGTAGAGGAGAAAAATGTAAGAGATCACTTGGCAATGCTAATTGGCATCTATTATCAGTTTCTTCCATTTCTTTATTTCAACATTAAAAAGAGTAAACGAAATGCTTCATCCTAAAGCATCGCTTCCAACAAACACTCTTTAATATAAGCCTGTTCCATTAAGAATGCATGGAAATTTATTAGAAATAAATGATCTATTAAATTTGTAGATAAGTAAATGCAAGTAAGTACAATGTTACATGTGGGAACAAATTTCACTCCTTAAAATTTTCCCTTTGTACTTGGTGTATGCACACTAATAATACAACTACTATTTTCATTCAATGAGACATCTAATAATAGTATTCTAAATATTTTGCATGTGAAATAGGCAAGATGGAGGAGAAAAATGTCAAGACCTGCCCTGAACTCTTGTCTTTTAACTTCCTAAAAGATCACCAAAGTTGGGTAAGGTTGTGAGCACCTGGCGGTAAGGTCCCCAAAGGACACTGTTGTAGAGAGCCTCTTTGCTCCACAGGACCCTGCACCCCCCACACACAAGTTGGATCCTTTTCTCTTTGGGTGCTTGGAACACCAGGTCTCTCTCTTCCAGTGCTGAGATCGGAGGTCAAGATGGGTCAGAGGTCCAGATGGGACTTCCTCTCCCTGCACTGAGACCAGCTATCCAGAGGGGTGAGTGTGCAAGCCTTCCTGGGAGGTCCCCACCCACTGAGACTCCCCTGACTGCAATCAAAGGAAGAAATGGGCAGACACCAATCAAAGAATTCCTCCAACAACCTGAAAAGCAACATGATAACACCAGAAACCAATGAATACTCAACAGGAAAACCTGAACAACCTAACCAAGAAGAAGTAGAAGAAATCGACTTTAAACGTAACTTTATGAAAGTGATAGAGAACTTTAAAGAAGAGGTGAAAAACTCCTTTGAAGAAAGGGAAGAGAACACTGACAAAAAGTTAGAAGAAATGAATAAATTCCTCAAAGATACCCTAAAAAAAAACAAGAAAAAGCAATCAAACAGGTAATGGAAACAGTTCAAGACATAAAAACTGAAATGGAGGCAATGAAGAAAACAAAAACTGAGGGAAGGCTGAAGATGGAAAATCTGGGTAGACAATCAGAAACTGCAAAGACAAGTATAACCAACAGAATACAAGAGAGAAAAGAAAGAATCTCAGACGCTGAAGATACCATAGAGAAAATAAACTCATTGATCAAAGAAAACAACAAATCCAACAAATTCTTAACACAAACCACGCAGGAAATCTGGGACACCATAAAAAGACCAAACCTAAGAATAATAAGGGTAGAAGAAGGAAAAGAAGCACAGCTAAAAGGCACAGAAAATATATTCAAAAAAATTATAGAAGAAAACTTTCCCAACCTAAAGATGGATATGCCTATGATGGTACAAGAAGCATACAAAACACCAAATAGACTGGATAAAAAAAGACACCTCCTTGCCATATAATAATCAAAACACAAAACATACATAATAAAGAAAGAATATTAAGAGTAGCAAAGGAAAATGTCAAGTAACATAAAGGTAAACCTATCAGAATTACACCTGACTTCTCTATGGAAAACATGAAAGCTAGAAGATCTTGGATAGATGAGCTGCAGACACTAAGAGACCATGGATGGAAGCCCAAACTACTATACCCAACAAAGCTTTCATTCACCATTGATGGAGAAAACAAGATATTTCAGGATGAAAACAAATTTAAACAATACATAGACACAAACCTAGCCTTACAAAAAGTACTAGAAGGAAAACCACAAGTAAGGGAAGCAAACAATACCCATAATAACACAGACATATAACAGCCCTTCACTGGCAAAACTCAAAAAAGGGAAACACACAAACCCTACAACACTAAAAAATAACTGCAGTTAATAACCTTTGGTCATTAATATCACTTAATATCAATGGAATCAATTCACCTATAAGAAGGCATAGGTTAAGAGAATGGATATGAAAACAGGATCCAACATTCTGCTGTTTACAAGAAACACACCTCAACCACAATGACAGACATTATCTCTGAGTAAAGGGTTAGGAAAAGGTTTTTCAATCAAACAGCCCTATAAAACAAGCGGGTGTGGCTATACTAATATCAAACAAAATCGACTTCAAACTAAAAACAATCAGAATTGATGGAGATAGACATTTTATACTCTTAAACAGAATAATCAATCAGGATGAAGTTTCAATCCTGAATATATATGCCCCTAATATAAAAGCACCCACTTATGTAAATGAAACATTACTAGAACTCAAAGCACACATCAAACCCCACACACTAATAGTAGGAGATTTCAACACTCCTCTCTCACCAATGGACAGGTCAACCAGACAGCAACTTAACAGAGAAATAACAGAACTAACAGATGTAATGAATCAAATGGACTTAATAGACATCTATAGAACATTCCACCAAAACAGGAAAGAATGTACCTTCTTCTCAGCATCTCATGGAACCTTCTCGAAAATTGATCACAATCTTGGTAACAAAGCAAACATCCACAGACAAAAAAATTGGAGTAATCACCTGTATCATATCGGATCATCATGGAGTAAAGTTAGAATATAACAACTATTCCACCCCCAGAAAGCCTACAAACTCATGGAAACTGAACAGTCAACCCCTGAACCACTCCTAGGTCAAGGAAGAAATAAAGAAAGAAATTAAAGTTTTCCTTGAATTCAATGAAAATAAAGACACAACATACCCCAACCTCTGGGACGCTATGAAAGCAGTACTAAGAGGAAAGTTCATAGCACTTAGTGTCCACATAAAGAAAACAGAGAAAGAAAATTTGAGAGACTTATCAGCACACCTAAAATCTCTAGAAAAAGAAGCAGACACACCCAGGAGAAGTAGAAGACTGGAAATAATCAAACTGAGGGCTGAAATCAACAAAATACAGAAAACAATCCAAAGAATCAATGAAACAAAGAGCTGGTTCCTTGAGAAAATCAACAAGATCAACAAACTCCTATCCAAACTAATCAAAAGGAGGAGAGAGGACACTCATATTAACAAGATCAGGAATGAAAAGGGGGACATAACAACAGACACTGAGGAAATTCAGAGAATCATCAGGTCTTACTACAATAGCCTGTATGCCACAAAATTGGAAAATGTAAAAGAAATGGACAGTTTTTTAGATAAATACCATATACTGAAATTATATCAAGACCAGGTGAACAATTAAAATAGACCTATAAGTCGCAAGGAATAAGAAGCTGTCATCAAAAACCTCCCAACCAAAAAAAGCCCAGGACCAGATGGTTTTAATGCAGAATTCTACCAGAACTTCCAAGAAGAGCTAATACCTATAGTCCTTAAGGTGTTTCGCATAATAGAAACAGAAGGGTCTTTGCTAAACTCTTTTTATGAAGCTACAGTTACCCTGATACCAAAACCACACAGGGACGCAACCAAGAAAGAGAATTACAGACCAATCTCACTCATGAACATCGATGAAAAAATTCTCAATAAAATACTGGCAAACTGAATACAAAAACACAACAAAAAACATCCATTATGATCAAGTAGGCTTCATCCCAGAGATGCAGGGCTGGTTCAACATATAGAAACCTATCAATGAAATCCATCATATAAATAAACTGAAAGAAAAAAAACATATGATTATTTCATTAGATGCTGAAAAAGCATTGGATAAAATTCAACACCCCTTTATGGTAAAGGTCGTGGTGAAATTAGGGATATAAGGTTCATATCTATATATAATAAAACCAATATACAGCAAGCCGACAGCTAACATAAATTTAAGTGGAAAGAAATTCAAAGCGATTCCACTAAAATCAGGAACAAGGAAGGGCTGTCCACTTTCCCCATATCTCTTTAATATAGAGCTTGAAGTTCTAGCAATAGCTATCAGACAGAATAGGGAGATCATGTGGATTCGAATTGGAAAGGAAGAAGTCAAACTTTCATTATTTGCACATGATATGATAGTGTACATAAGTGACCCCAAAAAGTCTACCAAAGAACTTCTACAGCTGATAAATACCTTCAGTGATGTGGCAGGATACAAGATCAACTAAAAAAAATCAGCCTTCCTCCTATACACAAAGGATAAAGAAACAGAGAGGGAAATCAGAGAAATATCACCCTTCACAATAGTCACAAATAGCGTAAAGTATCTTGGGGTAACACTAACCAAGGAAGAAAAAGATCGATTTGACAAGAAATTTAATACCTTGAAGACAGAAATTGAAGAGAATACAAGAAAATGGAAGGATCTCCCATGCTCCTGGATTGTTAGGAACAATATAGTGCATTGGTACAACTATGTTCATAGCAGCATTATTTTTAATAGCTAGAATCTGAAACAGCCTATGTGCCCGTCAAGTGAAGAATGGATCAAGAAAGTGTGGAATATATACACATTAGAATACTACTCAGTGATAAAAATCAGGGACATCCTTAAATTTGCATGCAAATGGATGGAAATAGAAAATACTATCCTTAGTGAGATATCTCAACCCCAAAAAGATGATTATGGTATGTACTTACACATTAGTGTACTGTAGCCATAAGCAAGGAACATTAAGCTTATAGCTCACAAGCCTAGAGAAGCAAAATAGCAAGATGAACCCAAAGAAAAACATATATAGATCCTCCGGGAAATTTTTTTAATTCTTTTATTTTTCATTAAAAAATAATTTACACTTCCTCCCCTTTTCCCAGTCCCTTCCCGCTCCCCCATTAACCCTCCTCCATCCCCCTCCTTCCTTAAGAGTGGGCAGGGTACCTTGCCAAGTAGGAAGCCCAAGGCCCTGCCCCCTCCATCCCGGCCTAGGAAGGTGTGCATCCATATAGACTAGATTCCCAAAAAGCTAATAAATGCAGAAGAGATAGGTCCCAGTGCCATTATCATTGGCCAGCCCCCATTGACAGCCACATTCAGAGATTCCGGTTTGATCATATGCTCATTCAGTCCTGGTCCAGCTGGATTTGGTGAGCTCCCATTAGATCAGGCACACTGTCATGGTTGGTGGACCAGCCCCTCCCGGTCCCGATTTCCTTGCTCATCTTCTCCCATCTTCTGCTCTTTGACTGGACCTTGAGATCTCAGTCCATTGCTCTGATGTGAATGTGGGTCTCTGTCTCTATCTCCATCCATCGGATGAAATTTCTATGGTGATGATCAAGATATTCATCAATGTGACTATGGGACAAGGCTAGATCAGGCACCTTCTCCTCAGTTACCCAAGTACCTAGCTGGGGACATCCCCATGGACACCTGTGATCCCCTCTAGAGCCAAGACTCTTGACAATCCTACAATGACTCCCTTAATGTAGATATCTTATTCCCTTCTCCAAGATTTACCCCTCCTCCATCTCCACCCTCTTACTCCCCCCAGCTCTCCCCAGTCCATCCCTTCTCCCTTTTCCCTCACTCTCTCCCTTTCACACCCCTACCCCTACCTACACCCCTATTCCCATTCCCGTGCCTTCAACTTTTGCCCGGCGATCTTGTTTGCTTTCAATTTCCAGGAGTTTGGGATATCTCACTAAGGATAGTGTTTTCTATTTCCATCCATTTGCATGCAAAATTCAAGATGTCATTTATTTTACCGCTGAGTAGTATTCTAATGAATATATAATCCACACTTTCTTGATCCATTCTTCCATTGAGGGGCACCTAGGTTGTTTCCAGGTTCTGGCAATTACAAATAATGCTGCTATGAACATAGTTGCACAAATGCTTTTGTAGTATGACTGGGCATCTATTGGGTACATTCCCAAGAGTGGTATTGCTGGATCCTGAGGTAGGTTAATTCCCAATTTTCTGAGAAACTGCCACACTGATTTCCAAAGTGGTTGTACAAGTTTGCATTCCCACCAGCAATGGATGAGAGTTCTCCTTACTCCATATCCTGTCCAACATAGTCTATCATACATGGTTTTGATTTTAGCCATTCTGACAGGTGTAAGATGGTATCTCAAAGTTGTTATGATTTGCATTTCCCTGATCGCTAAGGAAGTTGAACATGACTTTAAGTATCTTTTGGCATTTCAAACTTCTGTTGAGAATTCTCTGTTCAGATCATTACCCCATTTTTTAATTGGGTAATTTAACATTTTAATGTCTAGTTTCTTGAGTTCTTTGTATATTTTGGAGATCAGATCTTTGTCTGTAGTGGGGTTAGTGAAGATCTTCTCCCATTCAGTAGGATGCCTTTTTGTCTTAATGACAGTGTCATTTGCTTTACCGAAGCTTCTCAGTTTCAGGAGGTCCCATTTGTTCATTGTTGCTCTTATTGTCTGTGCCACTGGGGTTTTACATAGGAAGTGGTCTCCTGTGCTCATGTATTGCAGGCTACTTCCCACTTTCTTTTCTATCAGGTTCACTGTGGTCAGATTAATATTGAGGTCATTAATCCATTTGGATTTGAGTTTTGTGCATGGAGATAAGTAAGGATCTATTTTCATTCTCCTACAGGTTGACATACAGTTATGCCAGCACCATTTGTTAAAGATGCTTTCATTCTTCCATTGTATACATTTAGCTTCTTTGTCAAATATGAGGTGTTCATAGGTTTGTGTATTAATATCCGGGTCTTCGATTCGATTCCATTGGTCAACATCTCTGTTTTTTATGCCAATACCAAGCTGTTTTCATTACTGTAGCTCTGTAATAGAGTTTGAAGTCAGGAATGGTAATGCCTCTGGAAGTTCCCTTATTGTATAGGATGGTTTAGGCTATCCTGGGCTGAGATATTCTAAACCCCAAAAGATGATTATGGTATGTACTCTCTCATTAGTGGACCCTAGCCACAAATAAAGAACATTAAGCTTATAGCTCACAAGCATGGAGAAGCAAAATAGCAAGGTGAACCCAAAGAAAAACATATATAGATCATCCTGGAAATTGGAGGCAAAGATGATCACCCAGCAAATGGTGGATGCACGGGAATGGGGATAGAGGTGTAGGTAGGGATGAGGGGGTGAAAGGGAGAGAGTGAGGGAAAAGGGAGAAGGGATGGACTGGGGAGAGCTGGGGGAATGAGAGGGTGGAGATGGAGGAGGGGTGAATCTTGGAGAAGGGAATAAGATATTTACATTAAGGGAGTCATTGTAGGATTGTCAAGAGTCTTGGCTCTAGAGGGGATCACAGGTGTCCACGGTGATGTCCCCAGCTAGGTACTTGGGCAGCAGAGCAGAAGGTGCCTGATCTAGCCTTGTCCCATAGTCACATTGATGAATATCTTGATTATCACCATAGTAATTTCGTCCGATGGATGGAGATAGAGACAGAGACCCACATTCACATCAGAGCAATGGACTGTGCTCCCAAGGTCCAGTCACAAGTGATAATTGTAAAATGCATGCTAGTATGTTGGATTATTACAATAAATAATTACCAAATGTACTTCAAATACTTAAACAATCTATTTTTATTTTTGCAACGTGGAATATTGTAGTAAAATTGCTTGGCTTCAGTAACGTATTATATTTGAAATCATGATCTGAACAAGTTCCATGTGTGTTCTACAGCACTGAAATCCATTGTTTCAAAAACTCAGTATATAATTCTCTGACATTATACAGTTATGATGTAGCAACCTCATTCACTTAAAAAATCATAACTCTCAATCTTATAATGTAGAACTCTTTAGGCATCATAAAGTATTACATATTAAGAAGAAGATATCAATTTTCTAAGCACGAAATCAGAAGCTCATTAAAATATTCATTACGTGTGTGAGATATGCTTGTAGCCCATAAGAATATCACAGAATATTTGAGGGTGTAAACCTTTGGAATGGAAAATAAACTGGTAAGTGAGAAAAGATCTCAGCAAAAATCTATTTTATATAACATACTCATAAGAAAAACACATTTTAACATGCTCTTCCTAAAAATTTTTAGCTTTTCTTTCATTAAACAATGAATTGATAATTCATTGAATTATAAAATTTTCTATAACCTATCTATGTATTTGTTTTTTTTATTTTAAACTTTATTTTTTCCCATTCAAAAACATAATTAAGTAAATAAAATTTTTACATTTCTTCCCTTTCTCCCGGTCCCCTCCAACTACCCCCCACCCCTCCTCCCTCCCCCTTCTTCCTTAAAAGAGGGCATGGTGCCCTGCCCTGCCCTGTTGGAAGTCCAAGGCCCACACCCCTCCCTCCTGGCCTAGGAAGGTGTGCATCCAAAAAGACTCGGTTCCCAAAAAGATAATACATACAGAAGAAATAGGTCCTGGTGTCATTGTTGATGGCTTCTCGGTCCGCCACCCTTCGCCGCCAAATTCAGAGAGTCTGGTTTGATCATATGCTCATTCAGTCCCAGGCCAGGTGGATTGGTGTGCTCCCATTAGATCAGGCACACTGTCTCAGTAGGTGGACCAGCCCCTCATGGCCCTAACTTCCTTACTCATCTTCTCCCACCTTCTGCTCTTCAATTGAACCTTGGGAGCTCAATCCGTTGCTCTGATGTGAATGTGGGTCTCTGTCTCTATCTCCATCCATCAGATGAAATTTCTATAATGGTGTTCAAGACAATCATCAGTGTGACTATGGGACAAGGCTAGTTCCGGCACCCTCCTCTAGCTGGGTACATGCCCATGGACACCTGGGATCCCCTCCAGGGCCAAGTATCTTGCCAACCCTAAAATGACTTCCTTAATGTAGAAAACTTATTCCCTTCTCCAATGTCCACCTTTCCTCCATCTCCACCCTCCCACTACCCCAAGCTCTCCCCCGTCCTTCTCCCTTCCCCTTCCCTCTCTCCCCTTCCCCTAGTCCCCTAACCTCCACCTCTATCCCCGCACCCGGGCTTCCAACTTTTGCCTGATGAACTTGTTTGCTTCCAACTCCAAGAGGATCTGTATATGCTTTCTTTGGGTTCACCATGCTATTCGGCTTCTCTGAGCTTGTGAGCTAAGTGCTTAGTGTCCTTTATTTTATGGCTAGGGTCCACTAATGAGTGAGTACATACCATAATCATCTTTCTGGGTTTGGGTTACCTCACTCAAGATAGCATTTTCTATTTCCATCCATTTGCATGCAAAATTCAAGATGTCATTTTTTTTTTTACCGCTGAGTAGTATTCTAATGAATATATAATCCACACTTTCTTGATCCATTCTTCCATTGAGGGGCACCTAGGTTGTTTCCAGGGTCTAGCTATTACAAACAATGCTACTATGAACATAGTTGCACAAATGCTTTTGTAGTATGATTGGACTTCTCTTGGGTATATTCCCAAGAGTGGTTTTGCTGGATCCTGAGGTAGGTTGATTCCCAATTTCCTGAGAAACCGCCACACTGATTTTACAAAGTGGTTGCACAAGTTTGCATTCCCCCCAGCAATGGATGAGAGTACCCCATACTCCACATCCTCTCCAGCATAGTCAATCGATGGTGTTTTTGATTTTGGCCATTCTGACAGGTGTAAGATGGTATCTCAAAGTTGTTTTGATTTGCATTTCATTGATCACTAAGGAAGTTGAACATGACCTTGCCATTCGTACTTCTTCTGTTGAGAATTCTCTGAATAATCATTACCCCATTTTTTAATTGGGGTATTTAGAATTTTAGCGTCTAGTTTTTTGAGTTCTTTGTATATTTTGGAGATCAGACCTTTGTCTGTAGTGGGGTCAGTGAAGATCTTCTCCCATTCAGTAGGATGCCTTTTTGTCTTAATGACAGTGTCATTTGCTTTACCGAAGCTTCTCAGTTTCAGGAGGTCCCATTTGTTCATTGTTGCTCTTATTGTCTGTGCCCTTGGGGTTTTACACAAGAAGTGGTCTCTGGTGCCCACGTACTGCAGGCTACTTCCCATTTTCTCTTCTATCAGGTTCAGTGTTGTTAGATTTATGTTGATGTCTTTAATCCATTTAGACTTGAGTTTGTGCAGGGTGATAGATAAGGGTCTAATTTCATTCTCCTACACGTTGCCATCCAGTTATGCCAGCACCATTTGTTGAAGATGCTTTCATTCTTCCATTGTATAGTTTTAGCCTCTTTGTCAAATATGAGGAGTTCATAGGTTTGTGGATTAAAATCCGGGTCTTCGATTCGATTCCATTGGTCAACATCTCTGTTTTTATGCCAATACCAATCTGTTTTCATTACTGTATCTCTGTCATAGAGTTTGAAGTCAGGGATAGTAATGCCTCCGGCAATTCCTTTATTGAATAGGATTGTTTTGGCTATCCTGAGCTTTTTGTTTTTCCATATAAAGTTATTGTTCTCTTAAGATCTGTAAAAAATTTTGTTGGAACTTTGAGATACCATCTTACACCTGTCAGAATGGCTAAAATCAAAAACACCAATGATAGCCTATGCTGGAGAGGATGTGGTGTAACGGGAACACTCATCCATTGCTGGTGGGAATGCAAACTTGTGCAACCACTTTGGAAATCAGTTTGGCGGTTTCTCAGGAAATAGGGAATTAACCTACCTCAGGATCCAGCAATACCACTCTTGGGAATATATCAAAGAGATACCCAATCATACTACAAAAGCATTTGTGCAACTATGTTCATAGCAGCATTATTTGTAATAGCCAGAACCTGGAAACAACCGAGGTGCCCATCAATGGAAGAATGGATCAAGAAAGTGTGGAATATATATACATTAGGGTACTATGCAGCTGTAAAAAAAATGACATCTTTAATTTTGCTTGCAAATAGATGGAAATAGAATACACTATCCTGAGTGCGGTAACCCAAACCCAAAAAGACTTTTATGGTATGTATTCACCCATTAGTGGACCCTAGCCATAAAACAAAGGACACTAAGCTTATAGCTCACAAGCCCAGAGAAGTCAAATATCAAGGTGAACACACAGAAAATCATGTATAGATCCTGTTGGAAATTGGAAGTGAACAGCATTGCCAGGCAAAAGGTGCGAATACAGGGGTATGGATAGAGGTGGGGTAGTGGTGTGGGGGAGAGGAAAGGGGAAAGGAGAAGGCAGAAGGGATGGACTGGGGAGAGCTTGGGGAGTGGGAGGGTGGAGATGGAGGAAAGATGGATATTGGAGAAGGGAATAAGATATCATCATCATTGGAGTCATTTTAGGACTGGCAATATACTTGGCTCTAGAGGAGATCCCAGTGTCCACAGGGATTTCCCCAGCTAGGTCCTTGGGCAGCAGAGAAGAGGGTGCCAGAACTATCATTGTCCCATAGTCACACTGAAGAATATCTTGATCACATCCATAGAAGTTTCGTCTGATGGATGGAGATAGAGACAGAGACCCACATGCACACCAGAGCAATGGATTGAGCTCCCAAGGTCCAGTCGAAGAACAGAAGGTGGGAGAAGATGAGGAAGGAAGTCAGGACCACGAGGGGTTGGTCCACCCACTGAGACAGTGTGCCTGATCTAATTGGAGCTCACCAAGTCCAGCTGGACCGGGACTCAATGAGCATGTGATCAAGCTGGACTCTCTAAATGTGGCTGCCAATGAGGGAAGAATGAGAAGCCATCAACAATGACACTAAGATCTATCTCCTCTGCATGTATTATCTTTTTGGGAACCTGGTCGATTTGGATGCACACCTTCCTAGGACGGGATGGAGGGGGCGGGCCTTGGAATTCCCACAGGGCTGGGCACCATGCCCTCTTTTAAGGAAGCAGCGGGAGAGGGGGAGTGGGAGGGGACTGGGAGAAGGGGAGGAAATGTAACTCTTTTTTTAATGGAAAAATATAAGAATATGGGGAAAAAAAAGAAAAGAATAAAAAAAATTTGTTGGGATTTTGATGGGGATTGCATTGAATCTATAGATTGCCTTTGGTAGAATTGCCATTTTTACTATATTGATCCTTCCAATCCAGGAGCATGGGAGATTCTTCCATTTTCTGGTATCCTCTTCGATGTCTTTCTTCAAGGTCTTAAAGTTCTTGTCAAATAGATCTTTTACTTCCTTGGTTAGTGTTACCCCAAGATACTTTATGCTATTTGTGGCTATCGTGAAAGGTGATGTTGCTCTGATTTCCCTCTGTGGATGTTTGCTTTGTTACCAAGTATGTGATCAATTTTCAAGAAGGATCCATGAGATGCTGAGAAGAAGGTATATTCTTTCCTGTTTGGGTGGAGTGATCTATAGATGTCTATTAAATCAATTTGATTCATTACATCTGTTAGTTCTCGTATTTCTTTGTTAAGTTTCTGTCTTGTTGACCTGTCCATTGGTGAGAGAGGAGTGTTGAAATCTCCTACTATTAGTGTGTGGGGTTTGATGTGTGCTTTGAGTTCTTGTAATGTTTCATTTACATAAGTGGGTGCTTTTATATTAGGGGCATAGATATTCAGGATTAAGACTTCATCTTGATGAATCTTTCCTGTTATGAGTATGAAGTGTCCATCTCCATCTCTTCTGATTGATTTTAGCTTGAAGTCGATTTTGTTAGATATTAGTATAGCCATACCTGCCTGTTTCTTAGGGCTGTTTGATTGAAAAACCTTTTCCCAACCCTTTACTCTGGGATATTATCTGTCTTTGTGGTTGAGGTGTGTTTCCTATAAACAGCAGAATGTTGGATCCTGTTTTTGTATCCATTCTCTTAACCTTTGTCTTTTTATAGGTGAGTTGAGTCCATTGATATTAAGCGTTATTAATGACCAGTAGTTGTTCATACCAGTTAATTTCATTTTTTGGTATGGTTTGTGTGTCTCCCTTCTTTGAGTTGAGGTGGTGTAGGGTTGTTAGATGTCTGTGTTATTATGGGTGTTGCTTGCTCCCTTTAGTTGTTGTTTGCCTTCTAGTACTTTCTGTAAGTACTTTTTGTGGCTACATATTGCTTAAATTTGTTTTTATCCTGGAATACCTTGTTTTCCCCATCGATGGTGAAAGAAAGCTTTGCTGGATATAGTAGTCTGGGCTTGCATCCATGGTCTCTTAGTTTCTGTAGCACATCTATCCAAGACCTTCTGGCTTTTATGGTTTCCATAGACAAATCAGGTGTAATTCTGATAGGTTTACCCTTATATGTTACTTGACCATTTTCCTTTGTGGCTCTTAATATTCTTTCTTTATTCTGTATGTTTTTTGTTTTGATTATTATATGGTGAGGGGATGATTTTTTTTATATCCAGCCTATTTGGTGTTCTGTATGCTTCTTTAACCTTCATAGGAATGTCCTTCTTTAGGTTCAGAAAGTTTTCTTCAATAATTTTGTTGAATATATTTTCTGGTCCTTTGGAGTGTAATTCTTCTCCGTCTTCTATCCCAATTATTCTTAGGTTTGCTCTTTTCATGGTGTCCCAGATTTCCTGGATGTTTTGTGTTAAGAATTTGTTGGATTTGTTGTTTTCTTCTATCACTGAGTTTATTTTCTCTATCGTATCTTCTGCATCTGAGATTCTTTCTTCTATCTCTTGTATTCTGTTGGTTGTACTTGTCTGTGTGGTTCCTGTTCATTTATCCAGATTTTACATTTCTGCCATCTCTCAGGTTGTGTTTTCTTCATTGCCTCCATTTCAGTTTTTAAGTTTTGAACTGTTTCCGTTACCTGTTTGATTGCTTTTTCTTTGTTTGCTAGGGTATCTTTTAGTAATTTATTCATTTCTTCTAACTTTTTGTTAGTTTTCTCATCCCTTTCTATAAAGGAATTTTTCACCTGTTCTTTAAAGGTCTCTATAACTTTCATAAAGTTACGTTTACAGTCAATTTCTTCTACTTCTTCTGGGATATGTTGCTCGGATTTTCCTGTTCCATAATCGCTGGATTCTGGTGTTATCATGTTGCTTTTCAGGTTGTTTGATGAATTCTTTGATTGACACCTGCCCATCTCTTCCGGGGTCCAGATGAATCTGCCGAAGCTGGTTGGGGCTCCTTGCTTGCCCAGGGGTTCCAGGGTCTGGATGAATCTACAGAAGCTGTTTGGGCTCCTTCCTCACCCAGGCATTCCCAGTCCCAAGGGCGGGCTTACTGAGAGTTGCCCACTCTGCTCTGCTCGGCTCTGTGGGACAAGGGTGGTCCCTCTAGCAGTGGGCTAAGCCTTCCCCCAAGGCCTCAGCCTGGAAAGGCTGAGTTCTGGTGCAGCTAGGACCACGGAGATGAAAAGGGATGCCCGGGGGCGAGCAGGGTTGGGATGAGCAGCAAAGCCAATAGAGGGGGCCCTAAGTGGCCAGAAAGCCTCGGGGACAGGCTGGGACCCACTTACCGGGGTCCGGATGAATTTGCAGAAGCTGTTTGGGCTCCTTCTTCGCCCAGCTGTATTTGTAATATATAGAAAATTACTGAAATAAACTTAATATCCAATCTCAGATATATTTATGTGTACATATATGTGTTTATGTATACATGATGTAATAAAATATTCAGTCATATTCTCTGTAGCAGCAAAACTATTCTTTGAATAATTCCAACTCCCTCCAAGGAATATTATCACCTTGTTAGGCTCTAAAAGATAAATGAATTTGTTTTCATTAAAATGAGGGTTTGAATGAGTACATGGTAAAAATAATTTCTTCTGTTAGATATTTTTTTTTATAAAAATCACCCTGCTGAATTTTGGCCAAAGCATCATTAAGATGTGAAAGAAAAATCAGTCTATCTCTGGCTTTAACATAAACATCTAGTGCAAACTCACTAAAGTTGCTTAGGGATACACTTCCCTTTATTACAATTGTTTTTCTTTTTTATTGAAATCTCAGTTATAGTTATCAGTCAAGTTTCAATAAAAGAAGGAAAAACTTTAGAAGAAAAGGAACTGTAGAGGGAGATAGAGATACTAAATTAAGTGTAGAGACAGTCCACGCAAGACCAATGTTTGAGTGAATTACATAGAAAGAGAGGGTCTTAACATCCTGGGCCTTATAAAGCCATTTATTACCCATGGTCATACTCAATCTCACTCATTGCTAAAGGAAGCCTATAGCCAAGAACCAATAATTCACATGAATGTATTCATCAAGATGTAGCAAAATTAATAAATTCATATCATTAATTTTAAGTTATCTATATTATTCATAAATCATAAAATCTAAGAGGAAATAATGTACTTAAAGTCTCACAATATTTGGAAAATAGTTATGCAGATTAAGGAGACATGAGTCTTAAAAGCATAGAACTAGAAACCTCCATAGATGTTAAAGCTGTGTCTTTTTTTCTTAATATTTGTTCCCTCCCACATACAAATGTGAAAGTATTTTATTTAAGAAAGATAGTTGCTTTTACAGATATATTTGGTATTTTTTCTTTAAGAGCACATGTATCAATGGGCAGGAGTCATGAAGGTAGCAATATACAGTACTTCATGGGTCAGTCCTTGATGGAGCAATAGCCATTAAAACATGGGGTAAATCATCACCTGAGGATAAAATAAATGTATTATTCTCTGTCATCTAGCACTCCTCTGCTTTCATCTCTCAATCCCAAAACCACTTTCAGCAAAACAGGTTTAGAAAGTTTTTTAGCACTACTCTTCTATTTTCCATATTCATATGAGCTAGCAGAAGCAGATGTTGATATTTTTCCTTAACAAAGAGCTAAAATATATAAAATTTTAGTCTGTGCTGTTAATTTTTCAGGTATATGAACCTTGGTTGACAGCATTCATTATTATCATTATAAACCCAATTCTCTGATTCCCTCTTTGCAGAAACCAATGAAGATTCAACCTTAAAGATTACTTTGGTCTTAATGATAAAATGTATTACACAAAGAGATTCCAGAAAATAGATATGCTAATTCTTAGATAAGACTTTTAGCCCTGGACTTATTCCTTTTACATTCCGTTTTGCTTTAATGCAATATTTAACACTACTATTAGCCCAATATACTACCAACATATGTTTATTGCAGCAGTTGTGGAATGTAAAAATAATTTCCTTAAAACCTACTTTCTGGTTTAAATCAATTTAATTTTAATACCAGAAAAGTTCAAAATCATTAAAAAACTTTACCCTCCATTCTGAACATCATCTTTCTATGTTGGTCCTGAATTGTAAGATTAATTTACTAAATCTACTTTTTTCTCCACCATTCTCATGTTTAAGTTCATCTAATTGATATTTCAGTCTTATACTACTAAGTGTGCCACAATTTGTGGTTTTATTAGTGACTTTCTATTGCTGTGATTGAACATCATATCTAAGACAACTTAAAAAGACAGGATTTACATGGGATCAAGTTTACAGAATGTTAAGTGTCTAGCAACATCATGTGGAAGCAACAAGCAAAATAGCTGGAACAGCAACTGGAAAGGTCACATCTTGCATAAACCTACAGAACTACGGGTCTGGTCTTTATTCATTTAACTTATTTTTGAAGTCAAATATTGCAACCTAACAAAATTTCTTTCCACTCTCTCTCTTACTTATGTGGTTGTTTTGCCTATATACATGCCTAGTGCCCTTAGAGGCCAGAATAGGATGTTGGATACCCAAGAACTGGAGTGCAAATGGCTGTTAGCTGAACTGTGGGTGCTTGGAAATGAACCATGTCTCTAGAAGAGCAGTTTTGTGTCTTTAAATTTTCAATCATTGTCTTTTGCTTGAAAAATCGTTGTTCTGTCTAGCACTGATGCCCTATGACACTGCCTCCACTGAGGGTTGAAGAAGGCTGCATCCTGATGTCCTCAATCTGAATATTACAAGAACACATTTAAAATTAAATTAAAGTTATTCTATCAAATCAAATAAGTTAAAAAGCATAGAATGTCAACACGTTAATAAATTCTAAAATTACTTTTACTCTGTTATTCAATTTCTTCAATCACTTGATTCTAATGCATTCATTCAGAGATAATAAGTGTTAGTAAGAGAGATTTCTAAAGTATTTCTTTAACCTCATTAATAGTTCTGTTGTTTCTAAATTATTCTAAATTATTTTTGCTAGACACATATGGAGGTTGTAATGAAATTGAAAAGGAAAGGTAAAAAGAGATGGAGTATAAAATTTAAAAATTAACATCAAATTTCTTTAAAATTATACTTAATGACTGGGAAGACACTTCAGATGATAGAATATTTGTTATCAAAAGTGATAGGACTTGAATTTGATTCAAAGAACTAAAAAAAAAAAAAAACAGTGAGACTGATATAGACCTACAATTTTAGAGCTGGGAATGAGGAGACAGATTTATTTTGGGGCTTTCCCTTCCTTCAGAGTCTATCTACTGAGTTCTAGAACAATGAGATATCACATCTCACCGACCAGGGATTTTTTTCAATTTATTTATTAATGTATTCATTTATTTACATCCTGAGCAGAGTTTTCCTCTCTCCTCTCCTCCAAACCCCCTCATGTCCCCTCTGCCCTCATTCCTCCTCCATTTCTGTTTCGATTCTGAAAAGGTCACGTCTTCCATGGATATTATCAAATATGCATATCAATTCACCATAAGACTAGGCACCCCCCCCCCTTGTATTAAGGCTGAACAAGGCAACCCAGTATGAGGATTAGGATGCCAACAGGTGGAAAAAGAGTCAGAAAAGCCCCTGCTCCAACTGTTAGTATTCTCACAAGAGGACCAAGTTATGCAACTGTAACATGTATGTAGAGTACCTAGGTCAATCACATGCAGGCTCTGTGAGCCCTTATGAGCCCTATGTAATCCATTCTTTCTGTTTTCTTTTTGTCCTTGACCCCTTTGGGAAGTATCATGTCTTAAAAACATAAGACAGACAGAACCAAAGAAAAGACATGTGACATTAATCTCAGGCTAAAAATACTATGATGTGCAACCATATGTGTACCACACATAAATGTACACATATGTACAAGCACCCATGTGAACATGCGCACACACATACAATATGTTTCATGTCATTAACAAACTAGCAACCATTTATAGAATGTCAGGCTCAAAATTATAAGAAATAGAAAACTGGAGAGAAAAACCCCACACGTGTGGGTGCTTTTTTATCAGGAATTTTGTTGTGGCTAAGTGCAGAGAAGACAGAAGTCAACAGAATGTCTAAAAATCTCATTCAAGATTTCCAAAGCAGAGAGAAGGCTCATCAAAGGAGAGCTATGTCACATCTCAACTTATGATTGAGGTTGAAATCTTAAATGTATTCACTTTAACTCTGTTCTGGAAAAAAAGTCTTGTCTTTACAGAAACTAAGTCAATTTCTGCATGTCTCTATTTCTAGAATGGTGTTGAAATGATTGAAACCTGCTAACTGCAGTCACTCTTTTATCAACAGTTCTGAAATTATTTAAGAAGTTTTGGGTGTAGAACACCCAGTACTTCTGTATATTTGTGTTTTAGTAAAATGTCATAAGATCAAATGAAGGAAGAAAGGGAAAAATAAACAGCAATAGTGCAATAACTTCATATGGTGGAGAAGGTGTTGGAAGATCAATTAATTATTGCTAATATAAAAGAAAATTAAAAACAGAAATAAAAATACCAGTTAAGAGGAAATCAAGAAGGGAAGAAGACAGCAGAGAGGGGAGTAAGGGTCAAAGAAATAGAAAAATAAAACCCAAAACATACCATTGTCATGTTGCACACAATATAAGAAGGATATAAGTCAACAGATGGGGTGGTAGAGTTTGAAGGAAGGTAAGAGGGTTTTTAAATTCAGCATTGCATTTAAAATTGGATGTACCTGAAGATTATGACTGAAGCTGTTTGGTCTGTATATAAAACCATCTTCGAACTTTTCAAAAACAAAGAAAGAAAGAGTACATGGTCACTGGAAATGTATTCTCTGTGTTATTTTCTGTGAATAACTTTGAGTAGTACAAACCCAGCACTCTTTATGATAATAGAAATATAAAGGAATACATATTTTGTTGAAAGAGCTCCAAAAAGATGAGAAGTCATTGTTAGAAAAAGGTGATGCTGCTATAGTCCAGACCTTGAGGAGTTGAAAGAGTATTGATTCAAGCATGCTGTCTTACTTGTGAGTTTGTACTGTAAATACAGTCTGTCCTTATTGTCAAGACAAAAGAGTGATTATAGTCAAACAATTCTTGCCTAGTAAGGAGATACCAATGCCTCTCTAAAGCATGTAAAATTTATACTCTGTTCATTTTTCAAATGAAAGATTACCTTTCATAATGGAAAAGAGATATTAAAGCTTTATTGAAACAAAGACAGCATGAACACATCTTCTTAGTACATGACCTCTGTCTGAGTTAATAAGATAAGTAAAATGTTACAGCATAGCCATGGAACACTAGGAATGAATTGTCCATCTGGAAGATCTTGAATTTAATGAGACTAGTGCTTGCATCTGTCTCTAGTTTTATCGTACTCATTTCAGGTGCAGTTACTGAATATGTGGAATTAGATATATTTAGTTCTGAGGATCTGACAGATGAGCATAGTTCCTACAGAAGTGAGAGGTAACAGGGGCTGAATGAAAAGAAATGCTTATAAAAGTTGGACACTAGACTGAAAAGGAAGAAATAAGAAAATTAAATAAATTTGAGACAATATAAAAACAATTCCTTAAATTTTAAGATCTGTTGAAGTCTAAATGTAACAGTGATACAACTTCTGGCCTGCAATTCAGGCATATTGAGAGAGAAAGCCTCTTTACAGTAAATTCTACAGGGATGTAGTTTTTGATAATAGAAAGATTTAAGCTAGGGCCTGGAGTTAAAATTTTTTCACAGAGTGTGGTAGAGGAATGTCCTTTGACAGGGGATCTTAGAAACTTCATGGAACCCAGTATACTGGAGATAGTATATCCATGTGTTTTATTGCCATAAACTAACATAGAAACATTTTTTGAATAATACATTGCATTTCAATGAAAGTTCATTAAAAGCTATTGTATGTGTTAGATATTGCAAATTCTACTGCTGTTTCTTATTTAAAATTTAGGATATTATACTTAGATTATCCTAAATATTTTCATAAATCATAAAGAAAACAAATGAAGAGATAATGATTTCATACCTGTGATGGTTTCTTTATATGTTAACTCACCCAGACAATGTGATGCCTGATAACTGGTTAAACAATATTTGTGAATGTTCCTGTAAGTTCTAAGTACAGACTAGCATTTGAATTGTGGGCTGAGTAAAGCAGGTGTGTCTGCAGCTGTGGGTGGATATTATCTAATTCCCAAAAATATTTAAAAAATTCACTCTGTTATGCTTTGCTGGAATCCAGATGTTTTTGCCGCTAATAATCATTGGTTTCAGATGATAAGGACTGGAACATGAACCACTCTTTACATCTCCAGCCCTGAGGGCCTCAGGAATCAAAATAGACCACTTGCTATCTTGGGTCTCAAGGTCACAACACTTAATCCTTTTTAGTCTTCATGATCACCGGAACAAACACACCATAACAAATATTTTCATTGTATAAAATTGTGTGTTGATTATATAATACTATGTTATTACAATTTATTCTCTGTCTCTGAAAATTCTTAAAATTAGCATGCCTTACATGACAAAAGTCTAAAAGTGAAGATCTTATGATAGAGTACCCGAAGAAAGGCCCTGGGTTTTATTTGCAATATACACATACACATAATCATCAAGTGGAAAACATGCATCCAAGAGTATACGTGTAGCACAAGCTGTATCTGATGGTTGTATTTTTTATTTGTTTGTTTTAACAGATACAAAGTTGGATAGGGAGTAGGGAGATTCTAAGAGGAGTGTAAGGAGGGAGTGAATTATGATCAAAACAAAATTTACAAAATTGTCAAAGAACTAATGTAAATAAAGAGAATAAATCATAGGTTCTGAGAAACTGATCCAATGATTAGGAGCATTTGTTACTCTTACTGAGAACCTTGGTTTAGTTCCTAGCATTCACACAGTATCACTCAACCATCTCAGTATCCAATTACAGGAAATATGATGCCCTCCTTTGACCTCTGTGGGCACCAAGGATTCAGGTACTGCACACACAGAAGTACAAACAGAACACTTCTACACACAAAGTAAAATAAATAGATCTAAAATACACAAAACTATCCCCACAAAACTAATAATACAAAATTGGACAGACTTGAAAAATAGTACCTATTGTTTGCTAAGTTTGAATACTGTGCTTATAATTTAATCCTTTATATAAACATTACTAGTTATTTGTTTTTTGAGACAAGACCTCATTATCCCAGAGTGTCTTCAAACTCCTATGTGCTTTTGACCTTTTGATCCTCCTTTTCTACCTCCTAAGTGAATACTAATTTTAGCATCAGGTACTGTTAAGAACCTGATGCACAGAGGGTTTAAGTGGTTATTAAAGGTTAAAGACTTAGTTAAGTGGAAAAACATGTTTTAACTCAGGCAGGATGACTGCTGAGAGAAACCTTACCCTACATACTGAGACCAACATACAATGCATATTAAGAGGCTTTGTTAATACTATTATACTCAAGTATGATTTTTCTCCTTCAAATTTCTTTGGGTTTTCAAATTCATTCTAATTTTCCAAATGGTGTCCTTACATGAAGTCATTTAATAGCATACATTATCAATTATGAAGATGATGAATGGCTGCATTACTTTTCAAAAGGCAGCTTCAGCAAGCTGTCAGGTGTGAAATTTCTTCAAAATGAATTAAGGTCACAGTATGTCTCCTCACAGTACTAACAAGGACTTTTCCCTTGCTAGTGATGTAATTATTGGTCAAGTCTCATCATAAGTTTTTCCTCAGAATCAATTTGATATGAATATTGAGCTGCATAGAAACCCATTTTATACAAAATATTTTTTAATTTTTAATTTTTTTAAATTTTTCTCTGCTCCCCTCCCTGCCACTCCACTCCCTCCCTCAACCCTCCCCCAAGGTCCCCATGCTCCCAAACTATTCAGGAGATCTTGTCTTTTTATACTTTCTAATTCCCACGTAGATTATATCTATGTAGGTCTCTCTTAGTGCCCGTATTGTTGTCTAAATTCTCTGGGATTGTGGTTTGTAAGATGGTTTTCTTTGCCTTATGTTTAAAAACCACTCTGAGATTCCATCTTACACCTGTAAGAATGGCCAAGATCAAAAACACTGATGACAACTTATGCTGGAGAGGCTGTGGAGAAATGGGAACACTTCTGCATTGCTGGTGGGAATGCAAGCTGGTACAAACCCTATGGATGTCAGTGTGGCGATTTCTCAGAAAATTAGGAAACAACCTTCCTCAAGACCCAGTAATACCACTTTTGGGTATATACCCAAAAGATGCTCAATCGTGCCACAAGGACATGTGCTAAACTATGTTCATAGCAGCTTTATTTGTCATAGCCAGAAACTGGAAACAACCTAAATGTCCCTCGATCGAAGAATGGATAAAAAAAAACTGTGGTACATTTACACAATGGAGTACTACACAGCAAAAAAAAATAATGACAGCCTAAATTTTGCAGGAAAATGGATGGAACTAGAAAGCATTATTTTGAGTGAGGTAACCCAGACACAGAAAGACAATTATCACATGTACTCACTCATAGGTGGTTTTTAAATACAAAATTTTATTGGTTGTTTTCTAAGGCTTAGTAATTGAAGTGTCAATTAATGGTGGGCAAAATTAGGTATATAGTCAGTATTCCTCAAACCGTTTACACCTCTTTCACAAAGAGTATTTGGTTGTGAGACATTCATATGCTATATGAAGATACATTGTTGCAACTGTTTTAATACAGTGTTAAGCAGCCAATAATTAGTCACTAGGTATATGCAGGACTTAAGACAGAGAGAGGAAAAAGAGACTCAAGGTGTGCATGAGATGGCAGGATACACATAACAAGCAGGACATTTTGCAGGAAGAGAGATAACACCCACAAGCCACATGGCAGCATGTGGATTAACAGAAATGTGTTAATTTAATTTATAAGGACTGGATAAGAACAAGCCTAAGCTATAGGCTGAACTTTCATAATTAAAATTGGTCTCTGTGTCTTTATTTGTGAGCTGATAGCCCAAAGAAAATTCCAACTACATTTGGTGCCAAAAGAAAGAAGGCTATCTGGTAAGTTGGGAAGACAGAGACATGGCTCTTTTAAGAGGCTCTGCTGTGCAGAAGACCACTTGAGGTAGAAATGCCTGCCACATGATGGACACAGCATCTTCCCAGAGCTGGGGCTCTAAATACAGAGGCAGAAAGCTAGACTCTCAGGAAACTGACAGGGTCAAAGCCAGTCACCAGAGCTGCAAAACATCTGGTGTGGTTGATTAAGGTTTGTCTCATATCAGAGAAGTCTGCAGGCATGCAGAAAGTCAGGCACAGATCGAGAACAACTCTGAACATGTGGAGTATTCTTTAAAATGTGGTTAGATGCTAAAGGAAGAAAAGAAAATACATCTAGACAGTCATAGAAATAATTAAATAACTTAGCACTAATGAAGTCTTTTAAAAGAGAGCAAAGAAATATATAAAAATACAAGTCACATACAGAGAGAAAATATTATAAAACAAAAAGTTTGTACTTTTATGGTGTTTTGTTAACTTTGGATTTTTTTAATGATAATGAACAGAGACGTGCAGCTATGAGAGGCACTGGACTGTGGAACAAATTGAGGAATTAAAGAAGTCTATATGTATTTTAGGGATGTCTTAACTTCTAAATGGTTGTTGGACAATGTGTTGTGTTGAGGGAGAGGTTATGCTTTCATTTCCATAGAAGACTGAAATCTATGGATTCCTTCAAAGTCAATTGAGATCAAATTTCACCTGTGGAGACCTTGTTAGTATCTTGGTTACAGACATGAGGGGTAAAGCCAAGAATGACTTATGCAATACAGGTATTGTATAAGCTGGTCCCATAACATGGAGACAGCTCTGAAACTGATGGCACATGATAAATCATATTGACTACACAGTCTTCATGATGTTTCATTACATGCCATCCTATCATATGGCATGGAAAGAGATTTATATTAAAGTTTCTCTATGCAATCCAAACAGACTAATGAAGTTGATAGGTGCCTCTTTCCTGTTCAAACATAACAGAGAACAACCATCTTATACTGATTTATGCACACAACACATTCCATACTTGTATTACTGCATATATATATAGTCTTTAAAAGGTTAAATGTTTTCATATAAAAAGAACCAGACACCAATTAAGGCAGTAGCACAAATGATCCTATATCTCAGATTGCCTCCTTTGCATTTTTTACAAAATTGTGCTTCTAAAAACTTCAATGCTGCCAGCTAAGATTCTCCACCCTCACAGACTATCCAGTAAAGACTTCAAATAAGCTTTACACTTTTCCATCACACAGAACCCAAACAAAAAATAATATTGCTAACTATCCCAGAAATCATCCAGTATTCCAATTTTCTCAAGGACCCCTCAAATGTTCTTGCCTACAGACAACAGGAAACTTTCTAGAGAAAGATTTGTCCATCTTCCCTAGAAGTTAGTTGGGTGGTTTTTGGCCATTCAGAGGGTTATGGATGTTTCTTATTATTTAGAAGCTCAGTTAAAAGTTGTTATTGGTAATGGTCAGGAAAAAAGCTAAACAAAGAAAATTAGATACAAGGATCTCATTCTGAAAAAACAGGAAGGATATATAAATGATACCATACAAACCTATATTATTGAATCTACTCTCAAACTTAGAGAATAATGAGTAGTCTCAAGTACTTTACATTGGTATGGATTTTTGTTTATTGATATGAATTTAAAGTTATTTTGGTATAGTGTGTAAGTTTCTACTCTCATTCAAACTATTGTACCTATGCAGCTCATTTTAAAAATGTAATATAAAGTTTTCCTTCTTAAAATCTATTTAATATAATAAAAATACTTACAGGTTATAGTTAGTTATCTATAATAATCAAACTTATACTTATTACATATGTTTTAAAGAGGTATATTTGAAATAAAATACAAATGAGATATATTTGAAATAGACAGATGGTTTTCAAATACGTCAAAGACCTAGAAAATATAAAATTTAAACTGTTTTAATAACAAGTTTTTTTCATGACAGTGAAACACTTCTGTTCCTGGAAGCACAAATATACTTTAAAAGTGGATGATAGGGAATGAATAACCTCCATATGGCTTTTGTTTTTAATTATGAAAAATTTAGTCATTGGAAAAGAAACTACCCTTGTTTTAACTGCTGATACTATTGTAACAGTCTGGCTAGATTAGCCCCAAAAATAACCACACAGAAATTGCATTCATTAAAACAATGACTACTTGGCCAATTAGCTTTAATTTCTTATTGGCTAACTCTTATATGAATTTAACTCATTTCTATTAATTTGTATATCACCACATGGCTGTGGCCTACCAGCAAATATCTAACCAGCATCTGTCTCAGGCAGAGGATGTATGGTGCCTCTCTCTGATTCCACCCTTCTTTCTCCCAGCATACAGTCTACCTTTCTCTGCCTAGTTCTGTTCTTACCTGCCATAGGCTCAAAGCAGATCTCTTTATTAACCAATGAAAGCAACACATAGACATAAGAACCTCCCACTCCATACTAGGTTGTCTAACTTTGACAAGGAGGACACAAAAGAAGCTACTGACAAACTTTACCAAGACAGGATATGACAGTCTTTCAAAATTCCTGTTCCACAGAAAAGTTTGTCAAATATTTGAACTACATGGGTTCCTCAACAAAAGTGCAGGGGAACCTTAGGTTATCTATCCAGGCAACCAGATTTCTCTGTCATTTCTTAGTTTTAAATGTTGCTTACTCTGTCATTATTGTTTAATCAGGTAACATTGCATCCTTCTCAGATCTGTGGTGGGGACCAAAGACTAGAAAGTTATAGTTACAGTTTTCCTTGTTACCAAATTCAGAAAAGAAGCAAAAGAGGTAGAAAAAGTAAAAGGATAAGAGACATAAAAGTTTAAATTGTTTATTTGAGAAAAATTTTCAGGTTTAAAGAGACTGTTTTAGGGTGGTATTAAAAGTTATAATAAAAATAGTTTAGGTAGAAAACATTGGATTCATCAAGAGAAAATAAATAATAGAATATTTTCTCTGAATGTGCAAAATAAAAATGGAATGGGTATTGTGTATATGATTCATACATAATAATTGTTCCTTGTGTATAGTTTTACTGTTAAAACCTTTTCTCTTTATTTAGGCATAAAAAGGGTGAATACTGTGGGATATTTGGATAAAATATGAAGATATATTGCTGTAATTGGTTTAATTAAAGGATGAACACCCAACATCTAGGCAGGAGGTATAGGTGAGATTTCCAGGCAGAGAAAGAAAGAAGATTATCAAGTTGTGAAAGAGATGACAGGTGATACAGAACAAGCAAAACATTAAGGAGGAGAGGAAATAGCCATAAACCATGTGACATTATGCAAATTAAAGAAATGGGTTCATTTAAGTAAAAAGTGCCAGTTAAGAACAAGTCTAAGTTATAGGCCAAGCTTTAAAAATTAATAATAAGTCTCTTTGTCATTATTTGTAGCACACCAAAATTTCTGGCTAAAATACTCTTTATTGAACAGTGACACATTCTAAAACCCAGTTACACTAAAGTCAAATGAGAAAGAAAAGAGAAGGAATATCAAGAAGCAAGCCTTGTACACAAATCTTACTAGAACCTCTCTACTTGTTTGCTCCTGAGCATAAACTTCTTTCATTGTGTTTTTCCTATAATTTACTTTCAAATCATTGAATTCTTCTAGCTCTTCAGGTATAAATCTTCTCATTCTTCTTTTCTTCTAGCACTGTCTTTTCTCAATAAACGCTGTCCACATAAACCTATTTACTCCCTTGGGACTGTAAGTAAAATAATGTATTTTAATGTGTTTTTCCTGTCTAATCTTCACTGAAAGAATAAGTCAAGGAAATACTGCTGAATTGTATATATGCTGGATTTTCTGTTTATCACAGAGTTGATGTTTTAGAGCATTTTAAAATATCTATATATCTTTAAAAAGAAACAATTTTAAAATTACGTTAAATTTGTGTATGTGTGTTTATTATAGGGGAATTCATGAGCACATACATGTGCCATGGTACACATATGGAAATCAGAGGACAACTTTTGGTAATTGGTTTTATTCTTTCACCCTGTTGGCTCAAGGATTTTAACTCAGAGAGTCTGTCTTTGTGTCAGAAGTTTCTATCTGTGAAACTATTGCAGCAGCACTGAATGATTTTTTAAAACAAGTATTGAATATTTTAAAAATTCCCGACATAAAAACGTATGATTTAAAAAGTGAAATTCATTCACTTTTCTTCTGTCAATTCTACTTGGGAAGTCTGTTTAGAATTAAAGCTTTAAAACAAGAAAATAATGTCCAAATTTTTAAGCTCTAAGTCATGCAATGAATTGAAGGAAGATGGACATGTTGGAAAAGGGAATAGAAGCTAGAAATGCAAATGACTTATTAGAATGAATAGTTATTTAAATTGTGAAGAATGGTAACTCACTATCAACAAATTTCATCAACTACCAAAAGTATCAGAGATCTAAAAATAATTTTATAGGATTTGTTTGCGTGTGTGTGTTTATTTCACTGTAAGTTTATTATACTTTTTAATTTCATTTTATCTGCTTGGTTTTGAAGTACAGTGAGAAAGTATAAAGTTGGATAGGTGGGAAATTGGGAGATAGTTGCGTGGAGTGTTCCGCTTACTCCACATCCCTCCAGCATATGTTGTCATTGGATTTTTGATTTTAGCCATCTGACAGATATAAGAGAGTATCTCAGAGTTGTTTTGATTTGCATTTCCCTGATCACTAAAAAAAGTTGAACATGACCTTAAGTATCTTTTGGCCATTTGAACTTCTTTTGTTGAGAATTCTCTGTTCAGTTCAGTACCCCATTTTTTAATTGGGTTATTTAGAATTTTAATGTCAAGTTTCATGAGTTATTTATATATTTTAGAGGTCAGACCTTTGTCTGATGTGGGGTTGGTGAACATCTTCTCCCATTCAGTACGTTGCATTTTTGTCTTAATAATGGTTTCCTTTGATTTACAGAAGCTTCTCAGTTTCAAGAGGTTCCATTTATTCATTGTTGCTCTTATTGTCTGTGCCACTGGGGTTATATGTAGGAAGTGCTCTCCTGTGCACATGTATTGCAGATTATTTCCCACTTTCTCTTCTATCAGGTTCAGTGTGGTCAGATTTATAGTGAGGTCTTTAATCCATTCAGATTTGAATTTTGTGCATGGTGATAGATATGGATCTATTTTCATTCTTCTACAGGTTGACATCCAGTTATGCCAGCACCATTTGTTAAAGATGCTTTCATTCTTCCATTGTATAGTTTTAGCTCCTTTGTCAAAAAACAGGTATTCATAGGTTTGTGGATTAAAATCCGGGTCTTTGATTCGATTCCATTGGTCAACATCTCTGTTTTTATGCCAATACCAAGCTGTTTTCATTACTGTAGCTCTGTAATAGAGTTTAAAATCAGGGATGGTAATGCCTCCAGAAGTACCTTTATTGTATAGGATTGTTTTGCCTATCCTGGGTTTTTTTGTTTTTCAATATGAAATTAATTATTGTTCTCTCAAGGTCTGTGAAGAATTTTGTTGGGATTTTGATGGGGATAGAATTGAATTTATAGATTGCATTTGGTAGAATTGCCATTTTTCTTTGTTGATCCTACCAATCCAGGAGCATGGGAGATCCTGCATTTTCTGGTATCCTCTTCAATTTCTTTCTTCAAAGCCTTAAAGTTCTTGTCAAAAAGATGTTTCACTTCTTTGGTTAGTGTTACCCAAAATACTTTATGGTATTTGTGGCTATCATGAAAGTTGAAGATTTTCTGATATCCCTCTCTGTTTCTTTATCCTTTATGTATAGGAGGGCTACTAATTTTTTTTAAGTTTATCTTGTATCCTGTCACATCACTGAAAGTATTTATCAGCTATAGGAGTTCTTTGGTAGAGATTTGGCGTCACTTATGTACACTGTCATATCATCTGCAAATAACGAAAGTTTGACTTCTTGCTTTCCAATTTGAATCCCCTTGATCTTGTGTTGTCTTATTGCTATTGCTAGAACTTCAAGCACTATGTTGAAGAGATATGGAGAGTGTAGACACCCTTGTCTTGTTCCTGATTTTAGTAGAATGGCTTTGAGTTTTTCTTCATTTAATTTGATGTTAGCTGTCGGCTTGCTGTATATTGCTTTTATTATATTTAGGTATGACCCTGTATCCCTAATCTCTCCAAGACCTTTATCATAAAAGGGTGTTGAATTTTGTCAAATGCTTTTTCAGCATCTAATGAAATGATCATACGGTTTTATCTTTGAATTTATTTATATGATAGATTACATTGATAGATTTTTCATATTTTGACCCAGTCCTACATCTCTTGGATGAAGCCTACTTGATCATTCTGGATGATATTTTTTGCTGTGTTCTTGGATTTGATTTGCCAGTATTTTATTGAGAATTTTTGCATCGGCGTTCAGGGGTGAGATTGGTCTGTAATTCTCTTTCTTGGTTGCGTTTTTGTGTGGTTTTGGTATCAGGGTAACTGGAGCGTCATAAAAAGAATTTGGCAATAACTCTTCTGCTTCTATTATGTTAAACACATTAAGGAGTATAGGTATTAGCTCTTCTTAGAAGTTCTGGTAGAATCCTGCATTAAAACCATCTGGTCCTGAGCTTTTTTTGGTTAGGAGGTTTTTGATGACAGCTTCTATTTTCTCACGACATATAGGTCTATTTAAATTGATCATCTGGTCTTGATTTAATTTTGGTATATGATACTTATGTAAAAAATGTTCATTTCTTTTACATTTTCCAATTTTGTGGCATACAGGCTTTTTGTAGTAAGACCTAATGATTATCTGAATTTCCTCAGTGTCTGTTGTTATGTTTCCCTTTTCATTTCTGATCTTGTTAATTTAGGTGTTCTCTCTCTGCCTTTTGATTAGTTTGGATAGGGGTTTTTCAACCTTGTTAATTATCTCAAAGAACTAGCTCTCTTTTTCATTGATTCTTTGGATTTTTTTTCCCTGTGTTTTTATTTTGTTGTTTTCAGCCATTATTTTGATTATTTCTAGTTTTCTACTCCTCCTGGGTGAGTCTCTTTCTTTTTTTTTTCTAGAGATATCAGGTGTGCTGCTAAGTCTCTAATGTGTGCTTTCTCTGTTTTCTTTATGTGGGCACTACGTGCTATGAAATTTCCTCATTGCACTGCTTTCATAGTGTCCCATATGTTGGGGTATGTTGTGTCTTAATTTTTGTTGAATTCAAGGAAGACTTTAATTTCTTTCTTTATTTCTTCCTTGAACCAGGGGTGGTTCAGTAGATGGCTGTTCAGTTTCCATGAATTATTAGGCTTTCTGGGGGTGGAATTGTTAAATTCTAAATTTATTTCATGGTGATCCGATAAGACACAGGTGGTTACCATAAGTTTTTCTGTATCTGTGGATGCTTTGTTACCTACTATGTGATCCATTTTTATGAAGGTTCCAGGAGATGCTGAGAAGGAGATATATTCTTTCCTGTTTGGGTGGAATGTTCTATAGATGCCTGTTAAGTCTGTTTGATTCTATACATCTGTTAGTTCTCTTATTTCTCTGTTAAGTTTCTGTCTGGGTGATCTGTCCATTAGTGAGAGAGGGTGTTAAAAATCTCTTAATATTAGTGTGTGGGTTTTGATGTTTGGTTTGAGTTCTAGTAATGGTTGTTTTACATATGTAGGTGCTTTTATATTAGTGACATAGATATTCAGGATTGAGACTTCACCCTGATGGATGTCTATTAAGTCCATTTGATTCATTACATCTGTTAGTTCTCTTATTTCTCTGTTAAGTTTCTGTCTGGTTGACCTGTCCATTGGTGAGAGAGGAGTGTTGTAATCTCCTACTATTAGTGTGTGCGGTTTGATGTGTGCTTTGATTTCTAGTAATGTTTCATTACATATGTGGATGCTTTTATATTAGGGGCATATATATTCAGGATTGAGACTTCATCCTGATGGATTATTCCGTTTAAGAGTATAAAATGTCCATCTCCATCTCTTCTGATTGATTTTAATTTGAAGTCAATTTTATTCGATATTAGTATAGCCACACTGCTTGTTTCTTAGGGCCGTTTGATTGAAAAACTGTTTCCCTACCCTTTACTCTAAGATAATGTCTGTCTTTGTGGTTGAGGTGTGTTTCTTCTAAACAACAGAATGTTGGATCCTGTTTTCGTATCCATTCTCTTAACCTGTGCCTTTTTATAGGTGAATTGATTCCATTGATATTAAGTGATATTAATGACCAGATGTTATTAACTGCAGTTACTTTTTTAGGTTTGTAGAGTTTGTGTGTTTCCCTTCTTTGAGTTGTGCCAGTGGAGGGCTGTTAGATGTCTGTGTTATTATGGGTGTTGTTTGCTTCCTTTAGTTGTGGTTTGGTACCCCAGCACTCTCTCTTCCTGCACTGAGATCGGAGGCAGCTCACACTGGTAAGGTTGTGCAAGCCTGGTGGTAAGGTCCCTGCAGGCCTCTTTGATCAACAAGACCCTGCACCCCGCCCCTGCAAGATTGCCCTTTCCTCTGTGGGGCATTGGATCCCCAGGAATCTCTCTCCCTGGGCCGTGTTAGGAGGTACAGAAGGATTGGAAGTCCAGACGGGACTTCCTCCTCCTGCACTGAGATCAGCTATCCAGACGGGTGAGTGTGTACAAGTCGTCCTGGGAGGTCCCAACCCACTGAGACTCCCCTGACTGAAATCAGAGGAAGAGATGGGTAGGTGTCAATCCAAGAATTCCTCCAACAATCTGAAAAGCAACATAATAACACCAGAAACCAATGAGTACTCAACAGGAGAACCTGAGCAACCTAACCCAGAAGAAGTAGAAGAAATCGACTTTAAACGTAACTTTATGAAAGTGATAGAGACCTTTAAAGAAGAGGTAAACAACGCCTTTGAAGAAAAGGATGAGTAAACTAACAAAAAGTTAGAAGAAATGAATAAATTCCTCAAAGATACCCTAGAAAACCAAGAAAAAGCAATCAAACAGGTAAGGGAAACAGTTCAAGACATAAAAACTGAAATGGACGCAATGAAGAAAACACAAACGGAGGTAAGGCTGGAGATGGAAAATCTGGGTAAACGTCCAGGAACCGCAGAGACAAGTATAACAAGATCAGGAATGAAAAGGGGCACATAACAACAGACACTGAGGAAATTCAGACAATCATTAGGTCTTACTACAAAAGCCTGTATGCCACAAAATTGGAAAATGTAAAAGAAATGGACAGTTTTTTAGATAAATACCATATACTGAAATTAAATCAAGACCAGGTGAACAATTTAAATAGACCTATAAGTCATGAGGAAATAGAAGCTGCCATCAAAAACATCCCAACCAAAAAAAGCCCAGGACCAGATGCTTTTAATGCAGAATTCTACCAAAACGTCCAAGAAGAGCTAATACCTATTCTCCTTAAGGTGTTTCACATAATAGATACAGAAGGGTCATTGCCAAACTCTTTTTATGAAGCTACAGTTACCCTGATACCAAAACCGCACAAAGACGCAACCAAGAAAGAGAATTACAGACCAATTTCACTCATGAACATCGATGCAAAAATTCTCAATAAAATACTGGCAAACAGAATCCAAGAACACACCAAAAAGATCATCCATTATGATCAAGTAGGCTTCATCCCAGAGATGCAGGGCTGGTTCAACATACGGAAGTCTATCAATGTAATCCATCATATAAATAAACTGAAAGAAAAAAACCATATGATAATATCATTAGATGCTGAAAAAGCATTTGACAAAATTCAACACCCCTTTATAATAAAGGTCTTGGAGAGATTAGGGATACAAGGTTCATATCTAAATATAATAAAAGCAATATACAGCAAGCCGACAGCTACCATCAAATTAAATGGAGAGAAACTCAAAGCCATTCCACTAAAATCAGGAACAAGGAAGGGGTGTCCACTCTCCCCATATCTCTTTAATATAGTGCTTGACGTTCTAGCAATAGCTATAAGACATAATGAGATCTTGGGGATTCGAATTGGAAAGGAAGATGTCAAACTTTCATTATTTGCAGATGATATGATAGTGTACATAAGTGACCCCAAAAACTCTACTAAAGTACAGCTACAGCTGATAAATACCTTCAGTGATGTGGCAGGATACAAGATCAACTCAAAAAAATCAGTAGCCCTCCTATACACAAAGGATAAAGAAACAGAGAGGGAAATCAGAGAAACATCACCTTTCACGATAGCCACAAATAGTATAAAGTATCTTGGGGTAACACTAACCAAGGAAGTAAAAGATCTATTTGACAAGAACTTTAAGACCTTGAAGAAAGAAATTGAAGAGGATACCAGAAAATGGAAGGATCTCCCGTGCTCCTGGATTGGTAGGATCAATATAGTAAAAATGGCAATTCTACCAAAGGCAATCTACAGATTCAATGCAATCCCCATCAAAATCCCAACAAAGTTCTTCACAGAACTTGAGAGAACAATAACTAAGTTTATATGGAAAAACAAAAAGCCCAGGATAGCCAAAAACAATTCTATACAATAAAGGAACTGCAGGAGGCATTACCATCCCTGACTTCAAATTCTATTACAGAGCGACAGTAATAACAACAGCTTGGTATTGGCATAAAAACAGAGACGTTGACCAATGGAATCGAATCGAAGACCCGGATATTAATCCACAAACCTATGAACACCTCATATTTGACAAAGAAGCTAAAAGTATACAATGGAAGAATGAAAGCATCTTTAACAAATGGTGCTGGCATAACTGGATGTCAACCTGTAGGAGAATGAAAATAGATCCT
>PVIU01008387.1:0-18672 GCA_004026605.1 Ondatra zibethicus
GTCTTGGGCATGATTTAATAGATTTTACTTCAATTGTCTCTAGCTTTTGCACATTTTGCAAAACACCTCTAATCATGACGTTAAAAAATACTTAATTTTAGGCATATGTTGTCTATAGTGCAGACCCTTCTTTGCAATTAAATCTTACTTAGATCTATTTTTTCTACTCAATGTAGACTTAAGTTTTGAGATTAAAATTCTGTTTACAAGAAAGGTGAACAGTGGATGTTCTCATGTCTACTGTTGTTTCTAACCTGTATTTCAGGGTTTATGTTCTGAGTGGAAGATATGTGGATTCTGTCAATCACTGAACAGTCTCTATAGTTTTACTTTCTCCACACTATTATATACTGTGGATTCTATGAGGTGACAGTAATTGTACAGCACTTTAAGACTGGCTAATTTCACTCAACAATGCTCACATGTGTTCCTGTGTGTCATTTGTGGTTGTAACATTCATTTATTTCTAGTGTTGATGCTTATTGTACACATTGTCTCCATACATTATAATTTGATATTTTTTTACCTGAGGATATCTGGTTATGTCTATGCTTTCCAATTATAAATCAAGATGCAATTGAAATTTGTGTTTAAGATTATAAGAGGACCAAGGTTTTTAATTAATTGTGGTAAAGGTCAAAGAGGGTGATTACCTAATATGGTAAGTATATATAATGTTTATGACAAACTGACAAGCTGCCTTTCCAAGTCTCAAAAACATTTCTCATCCAGAATAGGTAGGAATTGGGGAATTGGGGTTCATATCCATTTGTTGGGCATGTAGTGGTAATACTTTGTTGTTTTACTTTGCAAAAATGATCCCTAGTGTCAGAATACTATCTCTTCATATGCTTTTATACCGTCATTTCTCCATTTAGATGTTTTGTTCAATTTTAATTGAGTTGTTGGTTCCTTCTCATTTATTTTGGGATTCTCTGTATGCTTTAGATGAAGGTGCTTTTACACAGTTAAGTATTTACAGAAATTTTCTACTGATATGTAATGCTATGCCTGAGACATGAGACCTACCCCCAGCAAGACCACCAAGAAGCTCACTTCTGATGCAATTACACAAGGTTTCTTTATTGTTTAACAGGCTTGCAAGCAATGGATGCTTTGTCCCATGAACACACCAAGGCAGCAAGTGAGGGAGAAAGACTCCCAACTCACAGTGCAGGGTGTTTTTTAAAGGGAAAAACCACAAGCAGGGAGTTACATGCCTTGGCATTACCAGATTGAGTAGGGGGATAGTTGGCTTTAAGTCAAGAGGAGATTTTCGTAACTTTCCACAAAACCAACAAAACCACCACGTAACTATAAAGAACCTTGTTTTACTAGCTTCTAATTGGCTGTCCTCAAGTCTTTGGGCAACCAGGCAGCTTTTGGGCTGGTTTTGGCTTCTCTCTGAATTCACAGGTACATGGGGTGGGACACCTGGGGTGGGGTGCCTGCTAGGTTAGACTCTCACAAAGATGGGGCCTGGGTTTAAAATGGCTTTAGTCTTGTCTATTCAGTAATTTGTCTTTTTATTCTGTAAACAGTAAACAGAGGCATATATATGTATATATGTATGTATGTGTATATATATATAAAGTTTTCTTTCTTTTTTAATTAAGAATTTTTTTAATACATTACTTTCTAATTTTACATAGCTATCCCCATTCTCTCTCCCTCTTCTCCTCCTGATTCCTCCACCTTCTCCCCACCCCCCTCCCCATCCACTCTTCAGAAAAGCTAAGGCTTCCCATGGGGAGTCAGCAAAGTCTTTCAAGGCAAGAGCAAACTGATGGAAGCAGATACAGAGATCTATAATGAAGTACTGGGCCAAGCTACCTGAGACCAGCCCAAGAGAGGGAGGAGCAATATGAGGAAAGAAGTCAAGACCATGTTGGTGATACCCACAGAAACAGCTGACCTGAGATAGTGAGAGCTCACGGACTCTGGACTGATAGCATGGGATCAAATTAGGCCTGCTGAATGTGGGGGGCAGTTATGCGGCTTTGGCACTTTGTGGGGCCAAGGCAGTGGGACCAGGATTTATCCCTAGTGCTTGAACATATTCTTTTTGGAGGGTTACCTTGCTCAGCCTAGAAATAGGGAGATCTGAAGTTTCTTAAATTAAAAATTTATGAGTCCCACTCATAAATTACTTCCATGGCACTTAAAGCTCATGAAACATTAATCTTTCTTCTGTATCAACATGTATAAATTGTGTAGTTTTGCTCATAACATTTAAGTTGATGTTGTTTTTTTGAGCACAGTTCTGCAGATTTGTGTGTAGATAAGCTTTTCATGTGATGATTTTTTTGTGAGACAACATCTATGCAATGTGTCTATAAACATACACACGTCAAAAGTAGCTTCTGCACTAATGCTGTTTATTTATCCGTAGATAAAAGTATTTCTTCAACCTACCTATAATCTTAGTATTTAAGAAGCAGAGGCAAGAGGACCAGGAGTTCAATGCCAACCTGGACTATACCAGGGGACTTTGTCTTAAAGAAATGGATATTTGTCTTACAATTATACTTTTACCGATATCATTAACAGCTGTCAGGAAGTTAAGAATGTTCTTATGCATGTTACTTAAACTATAAATCAGCTTAGTATATGAGCATAAGTGAATTTTGCGTCTACAAAAATACCAAGTTTTTCTCATTTTGAATCATGATTTAAACTGGTAGCATTTTCGATTGGGCTTGTCTTCAGTTAAGGGTAATGTTACATCTCACATATAGAGTTGAAATCTGTGCTTCGCTGCACTGAAACATTCTTCTCTACATCAGGTGCATTACAAGCACCAATTTTTATGCAGTTATGTGAAAACATCACTTAAAATAGCAGCTTTTACTTAGTGCTAGGAAATAAATCTTTTCGATCCTTTTCCAAATTTCATTATTCTAACTACTAAGCTAAAATAATTAATTCTATCTCTTGGGGACAATAAAGCAATTCAGTTTGTAATAAGTCTTGTTAGATTTGAAGACCAAGTGCTTTTTGGGATACTTTTAGCATTTGTGGTTCATTACCTGCTGAGTCATCAGCATGGAAACCAGAGGTTAATTTCCTTTCTACTAAATGAAGCAGATAATCAGCCATGGGAGAATGGTTCCTGCACTGTAAATAAGTCTTGACAAGCTGAGGGATAGCCCAGTGCATCACTCAATCCTGCTCATGCCATCTGTCCACGAATTAAGACGAAGGAAATATATTAATTTGTTACATCTCAAAAGCTGTATTGACAAATCCATATGGACATTTTAAATGACCATGGATAACTGAAACAGTTTACTAATATTCCATTGAGTCATGGGTTATAGTCTTTGCAAACTTCCTTGTCAGCAAGCAACATGTGGAAAATATTTTTGACCAGATGTACAGTTAATGACAATCAAAGCAGAGGCTTTCCAAGGCATCACACAAAGGAATATTTAAAAGTCTAAGTTGGAAGTTACATTAACGGGATGGCATGATGTATGCCTTTTGCTGAAAATGAGTTATATAGATAGATGACTAGGGTTGCTGTGATATTTCCAAAGAAATTGTTTTTCATGAAATATTCCTATCTCTCTCAAAGAAATGTATGTTATAAGGTATAACTGGGAAATTACAAAGGTTACCTTCTTTCATGTAGAAATAACATGTAAGGCAATACAGAGGAAAAGATCCAATTCATCTTTCTGCAGAAGAGAAATCAGCAGGTAGGTATAGAAAGCAAATGACAACAGTGATGACATTGTTCAGGGCACTTTCTATTTGTCTTGGATTAAAAAATAAATGTATCTGTGAACATTTACGCATTTGAAAAACACATTGACAGAATGTATCTTAATCACTTTCATATAAAATGTGACATTCTATAAAATGACTGCAATAGTGTGTAGTTCTTGTACTAAGACTACACACAATCACATAAACACATACATGCACAAAACACACAGTTATTTCTAACAGTGAATATCCTTTCTTTGTCTAGTTCTTGTATTTTAAACTTTTGAGTAGAAAAATCTTAAGACATGTAATAATTTCATTGTTCTGAACAATAAGTAAAGCAAAGGATATCTAAAGCATTTTGTTTAGTGAGTCCCTTGCAAAATGTGTTTATGCGTATGATGAAATGAGTGATAACACACTCAGACACCTATGTCTCTGGAATAGTGCTGATGATTAATATAGCATAGCAAATCATATCCTTTTGTCTGGCTTTTATAACTCATACCCTATACTAATACATAAAATAACTTAAACCCATGTTTATTGCTTCTGCAATAATGACTTACAAAACACATTATTACTCCCGTTTTACAGGTATCTCATTGGAGGCTCGAAGTGTTGTTTCTCTTGTACCTGCTGAAGGCAATATTTGATATGAGTGAAGTTGGAAGAACACCAACATCTGTACCATTTCTCTAAAAATTTCAAGGAAATCCTGAAAATTTAACGTTTATCATTCTTATTCTCATTTATCAAATTTACTTTTCAAATTGCTGGAGAGTTATGAACTTTAGTGAATAAGATGTGTTGATATGGGACAAAATTTAACATATAACATATAAGGAATTCCTCAGTTAACAGGATCAAAATGAGAAACAGAAACAAACAAAACAATGAAAATAAGAAGAAGACTAGGAAAAATGGAATGGAAATTAAGAGCTCCATCATTTAAGGTCAAACCTAAATGCCAAAGTTCATAATTGTAACAGAAATAGAAGTAAACACCAGAAGTGAAGCTAGACCACTCATATTGCTTAAATGAAGGGCTGACACAGATCTACTTTCTCTTCTTTGCTCTTGTTAACAACAAATAACAATAAATAATAAAAGAAAATGAATATAAAATAAAATTTAAATTTCCCCATTTTTTTATGTAGTCTGAGGGCCGGCTTGTTGGGGTTTCTGACTGCCCTGTTTCCACAGCCGGTAAGCCCAAAGAAAATCACACAGGTGTCTACATAAGTTATAAACTGATTGGCCCATTAGCTCAGGCTTCGTATTAGCTCTTATAACTTACATTAACCCATTATTCTTATCTATGTTAGCCACATGGCTCAGTACCTTTTTCAGCGGGGCAGGTCACATTCTGCTTCTTCAGTGTCTGGACAGGAATGTAGAGGGAGCTTCCTTCTTCCCAGAATACTCCTGTTCTCATTGCTCCACCTCTACTTCCTGTCTAGTTGTCCCACCCATACTTCCTGCCTGGCTACTGACAAATCAGCATTTATTTAAAATATAATTGACAGAATACAATTGTCCCGCTCCATTTTTTTTTTCTTCTTGAGATGTGGTTTCTCTGTAGCTTTGGAGCCTGTTCTGGAACTAGCTCTTCTGACCAGCCTAGTCTCAAACTCACAGAAATTCACCTGCTTCTGTCTCTCCAGTGCTGGGATTAAAGGTGTGTGCCACCACCACTGGTAATAGCCCCAATCTTATTAGGAAGAAAAGAAAAATCATTCTAAAACTTGTAGGTAAGCAAAGAAAATGAAGTTCTTAAAGATATTTTAAGGTTATATTTTGTGTGTGTGTGTATCTCTCTCTCTCTCTCTCTGTGTGTGTGTGTGTGTGTGTGTGTGTACTATAGAAAGTAGAAATTGATAGTAAAATTACCTGTAAGTAGAGTCGCGGGCAGTTATGAGCTGCCCCCAATGTATGTGCGGAGAATTGAACCTTAGTTCCTACAGAAGTGCATCAAATGCTTTTAATATCTTAGACATATCTTTCACCCAAGACAAAACATTATTCATAGTGAACCACACCTTCACTATTTGGACTTGCTTTGTAGAAATCATCTAGAAACTTTAGCTTAATACATACAGCATAAGCAAACCTTCATTTGGTTGCAGTTGTAGAAGTATTTAAAATCTGCATCCTGGCAGTGGGTAGCAATAGTTTTAAGGCTTGGCCTGTGTTTCACATCATCCCAGTCTTACCAGTAGCTAATAAAGGTAAATGCTAATGACACTAATATTATATCAAAAAATTCGTAAGTCTTGACACTTAGAGGATTAAATAACACAAGGCAATTTATAACTTTCTCTGCCTCGTGTGTTTTTGTTTTTAACTATCTGTAGAGCTTTAGGGGCCGCCAAGAAAGATTTATTCCTGTAATTTTCTTCAAACTGTTCATATATCTTTCTTAAGCCATAACAAGAGCCTACACTGAAGTCAGTTTTATGAACAAAGCCATATTCTTGTCATGCTACATTTTATTGCTAATATATAAAAGTTTAATGAAGTTACCTCATGCTTTTCTTCTAAACTCCATGGTTTACTAGTTTTTATTGTATTTTTGTGGTTTTGCTGTGTTTTGTTTGATTCCTTCTTGAAACTGTTTCATCAAAGTGCTGTTCAGATGGAGAATTTGTCTGTACTGTAAGTAAGAGTCTGGAATCAAATTTTAATCAGTCTTTAGTCTATCAGATATTTATCAGACAGTTCTCACTTAAGCCAACAATATCAACAATATTAAAATTCTACGAAAACAATAAAAAATATTACTCCAAAGATGAGTTTAAGAAAAGTTTTCATTGTATGTCTAGAAGTGTAGTGGTTCCTGTAAAGGCAAAGAAAATATTTATATCATGTCATTAGGCTACTGTATTGTTCTAATTAGCATGCAGTTTTGTTTTACAACAGTATTAATTTCTCACAAGAATATAATCTTGAGTAGAAGGACTCAGTTATATGATACTTCTAATTTACTGCCCTGAATCTCCTGCCCAACTCCTCTGTATTGTGACATGTGCATATCAGCGTGTCCTCGAGTACCCTAATGAGTCAATGTGATCAAAATGATTAGGGTAAAGCATCATGTAAAAAAATCACAATATTTGGTACACATTGAATATTTATATACTCAATACCAGTTGGTTACCAAGGCATAATTTGATGATTCTATGCATTTTAAAGAAGTCAGAAAACTGAAGTCTTATGATTTAGTATAGTGTTTTGAACAAAATTACATCAGTCCCTAGGTACTATAGGCAACATCAGGTGTGAAATGTTTGCATATAGATCTTATGTGTAGCAAGGCTAAAATAATTGCTACCTGGTACTTTAAGAAAGTTTGCTGAAGAGATCTCTGTGGGACTGGGCCCACAACAGGGACCTCTGTGGGAGCGGACCCGGGACAGGGACATTTGTGGGAACAATTCTGAGCCAGCAACCTCTGCCAGAGCAGGCCTGAGGTAGTTATATCCACAGGAGCAGGTATAAGGGAGCTACTGCCAAAGGAGCAGGCCTAAGTCAGAGACCTCTGCAGGACTGCCCTGAGCCAGGGAACTCTGTGAAAACAGGCCCAAGCCAGCTACATAGGCTGGAGCAAGCCAAGCCAGTAACCTCCTCCAGAGCAGGCCTGAGTCACCCAGCAACTTCTGCCAGAGCAAGCCTGAGCCAGTGACCTCAGAGGGAGCAGGCCCAAGCTAGCAACCTCCTATGGGAACAGGCATGAACAGACCTCTGGGATTGCAGAGCAATCCCGGGAGCACAGAACAACTTCTGGGAATACCTAGCAATCTCTGGGGTGACTGGAACTGTGGCTCTGACTGCACCATGAAAGAGTAACCATCTGAGCCTCAGATCCAATGGCACCTGGAAGATTGATCAACAGAGACATAGCCCTAACTACACCAAACAGTGGAAAATATGGGTAAACAAGGTAAGAACACACTCAACACCACAAAGAACAACATGATAGTAACAAATACTAGTGGCTCTAACATAAGAAGACTTGAACACCCCAATGTAGAAGAAGCAGAAGAAATAACCTAAAAGTCATTTTAGGAGAATGTTTGAGGCCCTTAAAGAGGAAATGAAAGATTCCCTCAAAGAAACGAAGGAAAAGACAAAGAATTGGAAGAAATCAACAAAGCCATTTAAGAAAACCAAAAAAAGCAAAAAACAAACAAACAAACAAACAAACAAAAAAACAGATTAAAGAAACAATTCAAGACTTGAAAATTGAAAAAGAGACAATAAAGAAAACACAAACCAAGTAAATTCTGGAAACAGACATTGCCTCAGAGTAAAGGGTTGGAAAAAAATTTCCAATCAAATGAACCTATGAAACAAGTTGATGTAGCTATCCTAATATCTAACAAAATAGACTTCAAACTAAAATCAATCAAAAGAGACAAAGAAAGACATTTCTGATTAGACACAGGAAAAATCTATCAAGAGGAAATCTGAATACTGAAGCTCTATGCCTCGAATACAGGGTACTCTCATATGTAAAAGAAACAATACTAAAGCTTAAATCACACATTAAACCCCACACACTAATAGGGGGAGAATTCAACACTCCACTCTCACCACTGGAAAGGTCTGCCAGACATAAAATTAACAGAGAAATAAGGGAACTAACCAATGTTATTAGTAATGGACTTAACAGACATGTATAGAACATTCTATCTAAACAAAAAAGAATATACCTTTTTCTCAGCACTTCATGGAACCCTCTCAAAAATTGACTACATACTTGGTAACAAAGCAAACCTCAACATATACAAAAAAATGGAATAACCCCATGTTTCTAATTGGATCACCATGGCTTAAAATTAGAATTCAACAGCAAGACTAACTTTAGAAATCTCACAAACTCATGAAAATTCAAAAATGATCACCTGAATCATCAATGGGTCAAGGAAGAAATAAAGGAAGAAGTTAAAGACTTTCTAAAATTCAATGAAAATGACCACAAAACATACCCAAATTTATGGGACACAATGAAAGCAGTGTTAAAAGGAAAGTTCATAGCAGTAAATGACTACATAAAGAAGCTAGAACAATCTCACACTAATGAGGTAACAGAGCACCTGAAAACTCACCCAGGAGGACTAGATTTCAGGAAATAATCAAATTGGGAGCTGAAATCAATAAAATAGAAACAAAGAAAACAATACAAAGATTCAAAGAGACAAAGAGTTGGTTCTTTGAGAAAATCAACAAAATAGACAAAACTTTATCCAAACTAACCAAAAGGCAGAGAGAGAATATCCAAATTAGCAAAATCAGAAATGAAAAGGGGGACATAACAACAGACATGGAGAAAATCCAGAGAATCATATATTAGGTCATATTTTGAAAACCTGTACTCCACAAAAATCGGGAAAACTTAAAGGAAATGGACAACTTTCTGAATAAATATCACTTACCAAAAATAAATTAAGACTGGTGTAGGAGTTCCTTTTGTTTATTTGTTGCTTTCATTGGATAATGAATAAAGAAACTCTTGGCCTAGTTGATAGGACAGAACTTAGGTAGGTGGAGTGAATGCTGAGAAGAAGGGCAGAGTGGCAGATGCCATGGATCTCCTGCCTGAGACGGACACTGGTTAGAATCTTGCCAGTAAGCCACAGTCACATGGCAATACACAGATTAATAGAAATGGGTTAAATTAAGATGTAAAAATTAGCCAATAAGAAGTTAGAGATAATGGGCCAGGCAGTGTTTAAATGAATACAGTTTCTGTGTGATTATTTTGGGTGTAAGCTAGTCGGGTGCCTGAGGACAACAAGCAGCCTGTTCCTCCTGTTACACAAGACCAGAAAGCAAATTAAATAGACCTAAAACTGTTAAAGAAATAGAAACAGTCATCAAAAGTCTCCCAACCAAAAAAAATAAAGCCCAGGATCAGATGGTTTCAGTGAAGAATTCTACAAGATTCTCAAAGAAGAACTAACACCAATACTTCTCAAATTGTTCCACATGATAGAAACAGAAGGAACATTGGAAAACTCTTTTTATGAGACTACAATGACCCTGATACTGAAACCACACAAAGACATAACTAACAACAAGAATTACAGACCAATCTCGCTTATGAACATTGATGCAAAAATACTCAATATTGGCAAACCAAATCCAAGAACACATCAGAAAAATCCTCCACCATAATCAAGTCAGCTTCAACCTGCAGATGCATGGATGGTTCACAATACAAAAATCTATCAATGTAATTCACCATATAAACAAACTGAAAAAAAATCCCACAGGATTATTTCATTAGATGCTGAAAAGCCTTCAACGAAATACAATATCTCTTCATGATAAAGGTCTTGGAGAGGGCAGGGATACAAGGAACATACCTAAACATAATAAAGGCAATATACAGCAAGCCAACAGCCAACATCAAATTAAATGGAGAGAAACTCAAAGTGATCCCACTGAAAGCAGGAACAAGACAAGGTTGTTCACTCTCTTGACATCTATTCAATAAAGGACTTGAGGTTCTAGCTAGAGCAGTAAAAAAAAAAAAACATAAAGAGATCAAGGTGATACAAATCAGAACAGAAGAAATCAAACTCTCACTATTTGCTGATGATATAGTTTACATATATGCCCCCCATATTCTACCAATGAACTTCTACAATTCATAAACAGCTTCAGTTATGTAGCAGGATACAAAAATACCTCAAAAAAGTTAGTACTCCCCTTAACACAGATTATAACTGGATTGAGAAAAAAATCAGAGAAGCATCACCCTTCACAAAAACCACAAATAGCATAAAATATCTTGGATTAACTCCAAACAAGTGGAAGACCTGTATGACAAGAACCTCAAATCTTTGAAGACATAAATTGAAGAAGACACCAGAAAATGAAAAGATCTCCCATGCTATTGGGTAGGTAGAATTAACATAGTAAAAATGGCAATCTTACCAAAAGCAATCTACCAATTCAATGAAATGTCCACCAAATCCCAACAAAATTCTTCACAGACCTAAAAAGAACAATACTCACCTTCATATAGAAAAGCAAAGCAAAGAAGAAAAAAAATAAACAGATAGGCAAGACAATCCTGTACAATAAAGGAACTTCTGGAGGCATAACAATCCTTGACTTCAAACTTTACTACAGAGATACAGTACTGAAAACAGCCTGGTATTGGCATAAGAACAGAAAGGAGGACCAAAGAAACCAAATTGAAGACCCAGATATCAATCCACACACCTTCAAACATCTGATTTTTGACAAAGAAGCAAAAAATATCAAATGGAATAAAGAAAGCATAGTCAACAAATGGTGTTGGCATAACTGGATAACAACATATAGAAGAATGATAATAGACCCATATCTATCACCATGACAAAACTCAAGTCCAAATGGATCAAAGACCTCAACATAAAGCCAGCCACACTGAACCTCATAGAAGAGGTAGTGGGAAGAATTTTTGAACACATTGGCACAGGAGACCACTTCCTAAATATAACCCCAATAGCACAGACACTGAGAGAAACAATTAAATAGATGGGACCTCCTGAAACTGAAAAGCTTCTGTGAAGAAAAGGACACAGTCAACAAGACAAAACGACAACCTACAGAATGGGAAAAGATCTTCACATACCGCAATCAGACAAAGGGCTGATCTCCAAAATATACAAAGAACTCAAGAAATTGGTCATCAAAAGTGCAATAATCGAATAAAAAATGAGGTACAGACTTAAACAGAGACCCCTCAACAGAAGAATCTAAAATGGCTGAAAGACACTTAAGGAAATATTCAAAATCCTTAACCATCAGAGAAATGCAACTGAAAACAGCTCTGTAATTCCATCTTACACCTGTAAGAATGGCCACGATCAAAATCACTGATGACAACTTATGCTGGAAAAGATGGGGGTAAAGGGAACACTCCTTCATTGCTGGTGGGAGTGCAAATTGGTACAGTCATTTTGGATTTCAGTATGGCAATTTCTGAAAAAATTAGGGAACAACCTGCCTCAAGACCCAGCACTCAAGACCCAAAGGATGCTCAATCATACCACAAAGACATTTGCTCAACTATGTTCATAGCATCATTATTTGTCAATAATGAACCTGGAAACAACCTAAATGCCTCTCAACTGAAGAATGGATAATGAAAATGTAGTACAATGGAGTACTACACAGCAGAAAAAAATATTGACATACTGAAATTTGCAGGCAAATGAATGGATCTAGAAAATATCATTGAGGTAACCCAGGCACAAAAAAATATAATACTTATTCACTCATATTTGTCTTTTAGACATAAAGCAAAGAAAAAACAGCCCACAATTAACAATCCCAGAGAACCTAGACAACAAAGAGGACCCTAAGAGAGACATACATGGATCTAATCTACATGGGAAATAGAAAAAGACAAGATCTCCTGAGTAAATTGTGAGTATGGGAATCATGGGAGAGGGCAGAAGGGGAGGGTAAAGGAATGGAGGGGAGTGGAGAAAAATATATAGCTCAATAAAAACAATTTTAAAAATAGAAAAAAAGTTTGCTGATCCCAGTTTCAAAGCTTGGAGTCATTATTGATAGTTTGGTTTACATCACCATCTAATTCTGGTGTTATGTTGTGTTCTATTCTTTCCCATAACACTATGGTCCATTGATTGGATAATTATTATAATGATAGTTATCATTTTTATTTAAATTCTGCCACTCATTTGAGAGTTTTTCATGCTATCAAAGACTATTATAAATGCCCTCAACTTTCATGCACGTTTAGCTCACTATGAACTCATTCACTTAATGTGTCTATTGAGACTATTATGTTCAATAATGGAATTAGGAAGATTGTGAAATGAATTCCATGCCTTTGATAATTTTACTTTACTCAAATCAAGAATATTTTATTACTTTATATAATTGCCTCGTGTTCCTAGAACACCATAGATATTGTGAATGCTGACTGTATTGGTTCATGGAGATGCTTAGAACATCTTACACATGACAAATGCTTAATAACGCCATAGCTCCATAGTTCGGAGGAATTTATGTGCCAGACATAATTCCTAATGAAAATGAAATTCAACATGTGGAACACTCCATTAAAATAACCATTTCTCAGAAATCTAAACTGAGAAACAAAAACATTAAGGCATTTTTTTGATGCTGCTCATTAATGAAGAAGATACATTTATCTTGAACTCAAGGTGATGCATGTTTCTAGTGTGTCATGCTTTCACAACTGTGCTACTTTTCCTAGAAAAGTATCTGCTCTTGTTCTTGTAGTATGAGTAGTAGTTCATGGAAGTCACTAACTTATATTCATTAGTGAGATATTATTTCAATAGAAATAGAGTTGAAAGGAAGATAGTGTTGTAGATGATATCAATAAAAATGCTTCTAAACTTGAGGAAGCTTCTATATGGCTATGTTCCTGGGTGAGTAAACTCACTTGTAAAATGTGAAAATGTTACAAAAATAGCTTAAATACTGAAGAAGTAGTTCTCTGATTTAAGTTGTCATCAGGTCGTCTGGTGATATGCGGTAGGAAAACTGAAACATTTATAATTGTACAGACTCAAAAGTATAATGTATCAGACCTTATCAAAGGACAACAGTACATCCCTTATTAGAGTTGAATGGGATTATATTGTGTTTAGATGCCATATCATCCTTAAAATTTATCAGTTAATAGACTTAAAATATTTCCACTCCTTATTGTAAGCAGTTTGACAAAGAACATCAGGACGCAGGTGACAATTCAGTTTCTTGACCCAATTCCCTTAGAGATGTACTGTGACAGGTTACTGGAACCCGTGGCTTTATAGTTTTAATTTTTTGTGGCAACTTCATACTTTTTCTCCCAATAACTACTAATTTAATTTTTCATTTTTGCCATATTCTGATCAATACCTGTGTGGTCTATTGGATAATAATAGTGGCATTTGTGGCAATATGGGTGGAACTGGGCATCATTAAGATATATAAAATAAGCTAGGCACAGAAAGATAAAACAGTGTGGACCTAGTGGAAATTGAGAGAAGAATGTTAGTTTCTAGAGGCCAAGAAGAATAGAGGATGAAGGATAAATAGTAAAGATCAGCTGTTGGGCTGGCTAAGATAGGAGTAGCAAATCCAGGTGTACTGATGCATAGTTGGGTTGTCAATGACTATACTACTCATTCCAAAAGGTAAGAAAGGGTTTTGAATGCTTTTATCATAAGTAAATGCAAATGTTAAGGAAGATAGATGTGTTTATCCTGATTTAAACTTTGTATAGTTTGTACACACATCAAAACCCTACATGTTACCCTACTAATATTCACAATTTTTCATTTTCTATATTTCAAGTAAAGTTAAAAAATGTCATAACCATCCTTCCAAAATATGATGGCATGTACAAGAAAAGTATAGAAACAAAAGATGTGTGTCTTGGAAGTAAAGCAGGATTTGGAACCATGTTTAGAACTACATCATCCATACAACTGAAGAAATTCAAATAAGTATAAATATTCTTAAATTAAATAATAATAGCAGGATAAATTAGCATGTCAAAGCCAAGAGATAATGAACCTAAAATAAGTCAGAATAGGCAAAGAGAGATAAAGAAGAAGTAAACATTACTGGAGATGAAATTATGTATAATTATCATTACAGCAACAGTTTCCTTTGTTTCTAGTTTGAGGCAGAGTTTCTTATGTTTAATCTTGATTGTCAGTTTAATGGGAATTCAAATCACCATAAAACAGATTTCCAAAAATGTCTGTGAAGTATCTTCTGAACTAAGTTAAATGAAGTGGGAATATGCACCAGGATAAGGATGGTGCTGGTTTGTGGGCTGGAATCTTGAATTGAAAAAAAAAAAAAAAAAAAAAAAAAGAAAGAAAAGGCTGGCTGAGTACAAGAATTCAACATTCCTCTCTGCCTCTTGACTGTGGAATCAAAATGAACTTTCAACCTCCTGCCTCTGACACTTTAGCCTCTCTGCCCCAAGACTTTAGAACTGTAAGGCAAAACAAGAATCTTATTTAATTTTTTCTTGTCAGATAGTATGCTGTAGCAACAATAAAAATAATTAGTCCAGAGTCTATGTCTCAGGCTGACCTGGAACTTATTATGTAAACCAAGCTTACCTCAGATTCATTACAATCCTGCTGCCTTCGCCTCCTGGGTACTAGAGACTAGAGACGTGAACCATGGTGGTAGCATGGATCTAGAAACTCCACAGAGTTGTGACAGTAAATGGGACTCCCAACAGTACCTCTACCATAAAACGAGACTCTCAAAAAGCTAAGGAGCGGGGGGGAGCCAGCTGCCAAAGTCGCTTCTTTAATCCTAGACATATCTCTTGGCATAGTAAAGACTCATGTGGTTAGAAAAAGATGCAGATATACAGTAAAGACGCATTCAGACAATAAAAAGACTCTAAACCATTTATGGTATGTTTAAAAATATATGTAGGCTTGGGAGAGAAAAGAAAAAAGATAGAGAAAGTCCTTTAAAAAAAAGAAATAGAGTATCCAGGTATGGTAGCACAGGTCTTTAATCCCAGCAGTCGGGAGGCAAAGGCAAGAGGATCTCTGTGAGTTTGAGGCCAGCCTGGTCTACAGAGTGAGATCCAGGACAGCCAAAGATACACAGAGAAATCCTCTATCAAAAAATAAAAAATTGAAAAATAAAATAATAGACAGTAAGAAAAAAAGCCATGTAAAGATGGAAAATATACAGACAGTCTAGATACTATATGTTATTGTGCTGTCTTTGAATTGTTTGACTGCTGAGGAAGGAACAACAACCTGTGGATTTATGTTTGTGTGGGAGAGAGCTTAATACAGAGGTATTCAAGCATATAGAAAAAAAAGTACAAAAACAGACCTAAGCACAGAACCACATTAAAACATATAAGAAAAACAGTAATTAATAAATTGTATTTTTTCCAACATTTCACTTATATACAAATAAAACTTCATGCAGAACAAGGCAATATGATTTACATTGTATTCTAAGAGTGCTACCCTTCTCTATAAAGAAGGAATTAAACAGAATAGAAAAAAAACCACAAATGGATAGATTAGCAAAAACAACAATTACATTTTGGAAACACAAAAAGTTAACAAGTCAACCACAAGTTGAATAAAATTCCTAAGATTCTTCCCATTACCAGGTATCAAAGTTAGCATCACTTGTCAAAATTAATTTTAGCCTTGTATTATTCTTTACAGGATAATCTGCAAACATGAATTACATAGTCTAGCCCTCTAAGTGGTTAAATGCTTTCAATTATATCATTTTCTGCTCATATTACTTCATATCACTGATTTCTGTAGGCTCCTTTATCAATTCAAGAACCTTACGTTTTTCAGTGAAGGATTGAGGTGCCTGGTGTTTTATTATACAAGTGAGTTTTGCCTTCTGACATCCTTCCGTATGATGTCCTCAAATTATTAAAGGTCTGAAGTGATTTCTTCCTCCCTGTGGTACAATGGTAAAAATTATTGCTCCAGTGAAATGACGTTCCTGTGTTAAACAGTTAGACAAACTGATCTCCTGGTAACTCACAGAAAAATAAGTCCACAAATCAACTAGTATAGGACTGTGAGTTTGTGTTACTTATTCAATCAAGTTATAAAATAGAAGGAATTTACTTAGCTGTAAATAACATGTTGATAGCAGTTGATCATCTACAGTAATTTTCTTACACTGATACAACATATACCTGATGCGATCTTTCTCTGTGTATGTATTTCTGATATTAGCATTTTAAGATGGAAGAAAATCAAAGATAGTAGTATCTTCAGATACTTGCAGAGGGACTTGCAAGGCAGAGGCCAAGTTGGTACTCAGTAATCAATCACTTCTAATTGCTCAAGGTTGCATCTTTGGCACTAAGGGCAGAAAAGCTGACCCAAAAATTACAGCATTGCTGAAAGAAAGGGGTTAAGAGGGAGCATGGGAGGGAGGCCCAAGAGCAGTGGAGAAAGAATATATCTCTGAAAATATAGTATAAATGACTTAAAATTGAAACATAAGTCAAACATGGTAGTTTATAATATTTAAAACAAACCAAAAACAAAATAGTGATGTCCAATTTTAAACCTTATGTTTTCAGAGATTTTTAAGGTTAAAAATTAGTCAAAGCAAGAAGAGGATACAGAAAATAAATGACAAACAAGAACGGGACATAATATTGGTCATCCACATTATAAAATTTAAAAGATTTACTTTAATTTGTTTTGTTTTGTATTCTGTTTGTTTTTTTGAGACAAGGGTTTTTCTTTGCAGCCCTGGAATTCTCTCTGTAGACAAGGCTGGCCTCAAACTCACAGAGATCCACCTGCCCCTGTCTCCCAAGTGCTGGGATTAAAGGTATGTGCCACTACCTCCCGGCTTAGTTTTTGTTTTGCTTTAAATCTCTATGCCTGTGTATGTGTATACTAAATGTGTGCAGATACCAATGCATGCCAGAAGAGTGTCCCTTATAATTGGACTAACATGCAGTTGTGAACTCCCTAATATGAATGCTGGACCCCAAACTGGAGTTCTCTGGAAGAGTAGTGAGTACTGTCACTGTCTGAGCTATTCTCCAGCCCCATCTGGAAGAGTAAGTAGTAAGTACTGTCACTGTCTGAACTATTCTCCAGCCCCATGACAACATTTAAGGATGTGTTTAGTCAACACATCTGCAGAGTTTGAGATGAATAAATGAAAAGACCATGTGGCAAAAGCAAGCATGAGAATGGAGCCTAAGAGTATATTTTTCATTATGTTTAAATTTTTAATTCAGTTTTCATACATAGATCCTGTTTATACATTGTTTTCACCTTCCCTCTAACCTCCTACCCCCCCATGATTGACATCTTTAACTTTCATTGTTACACACTCACACACATAAATACATAAATACAAAAAAATCTGCTTGGCTTATATAATGTTGCCTATATGCTGAACATATATGACCTCTGTACTGACCACTATGTAATTAATAACCAACTCGGGAGTTCTTCCCTCTGGAAGATCATTTCTCTCCACTCTCAGCATTTCCCAGTCCCATAAGAGTCTTAAACTGCTTCTACGTGGTTAGAAATCTCATCACTTGTAAAATTTTGATTGTTACAAAAAGATATTGCTGAAGTCTAGTAATTGTTAGGGTGGCTCAGACCATCAGAGAACAGTCATATGCTGAGAACTCCACACTGAGAGTTGGAGGAGCAACCCTCTTAGGGCACTGGGTAGCTAAGGACTGGACAAGGTTAATTTCCTAATAGATCCCCTGTGAGCGTCCCACAATGCTCTTAAAATAAAAAGAAAAGACAAAAATTCATCACATACAGACCCATTTCTACGTTAAAATGAAGAATGCTTGCTGTTGGAGCTAGCCATTGGGGCATTTGATTGACATCTATCCGACCCCAGCCACCACTGCTACAGCAAGAGGCCAGACTGGAACTGAAGGATTGCCTAAGGATGACTTGGGCACAAGTCAGAAGCATAGCCACCATAGTTGTCCCCATGGCCATGACCAAAGCAGGATTTCAAGGCACATTAGTGCCACTTGGGAATTCAACGAGGCAGTGGCAGCCAAATGTTCAGCTTACCAATTTTGCAAGAGCTGTCAGTCAAGCAACGCTCCTATCGTGTCTTTATGAGCTGTCATCAACATCATAGCTGTTTTAAGCTCCCGATAGCCACTCTGAGAAGTGCAAAGCAGCCACTGATGTGAGAGGATTTTAATTTAGCCTGATGTGCCAATAAGAAGCCACCACGCCAGCCACAAGGAATCCCACAACTGTCATGACAGTGATTGTCTTCTGTTACTGCAGTTCCAGGCACAGGTCAGTTTATGACCTACGGGGACTATGACCTGAAAGTTCAGATGACCCTTAAGTTCTTCTGACCTGTGTTCTCCCCAGTTGTGTTGGGAGAAGGGAAAAGTACCATCCTACCAGACCTCAGGCGGTGTAAGCCACACTCTCA
>PVIU01008387.1:18772-83809 GCA_004026605.1 Ondatra zibethicus
AGAGAGAGAGAGAGAGAGAGAGAGAGAGAGAGAGAGAGAGAGAGAGAGAGAGAGAGAGAGAGAGAGAGAGAGAGAGAGATTGATTTCTGGGGCTTCCAATACCAGCTGAGGCAGGAGGCAGCTACCAGAGGGTGACTTAAGTGTTCCAGAAAGTTACCAAGAGCAGAGAATCTGGAGACTAAAGGACAGGGAAGTGCTGAGAGGCTCCTGAGGAGACTGCAGAGGGAAAGCTATGGAAGCTGAGAGTGTGGAAGGAAAAGGTGCCAGCGAATAGCCAGGCTTGGGCGCGGCTGTAAAGCTCTGCCACTAGAAGTTCCAGAAGCCACTCAGCATCCAGCTGCCTAAAGCTCACGGCCTCACACCCAACGCTCATGATTTCAGAGCCTTCATGTCTGTTAAGAGCATGGAGAATGAAGTGTTTGCTTCTCAAGACTCAAGACTAATAAGGTTCTGGTTGTGAGAGCTGAAAGCTATAAATCCGGAGCTTTGGGAGCTGAGAATCATACTAGACTGGTTCTCAAGGCATACAGTTCTTCCACTTAAAATTCAGTCTCCAAGCCTCTAGCACTCAGTCTTAAGAACTGCCAGATGTCTATTGTGTCTATCTACTCAAACAGATCAAAAGAACCCTCTTAGATTTGTTTCAATGCCAAGGTAATTGGTGTGTGTGTGTTTGTGTGTGTGTGTGTGTGTGTATGTGTGTGCATGTGTGAGTGTGTATATGTATGTATCCACATATACATATTCACCATGTGTTCATATATGTCACCTCTTTTAATGTTTCCAGGCAACAAGAATGACCAACCAGGGTAAAGTGACAGTTTCTCTGTATTGTGCTTTTAGACCATTATTTATTGGCTTAGACTTTTGGAGGTTTGCATTTTATCCTATTTTTTTTAAAGTTCATGTAGTTGTACTATGAGGTAGTTGACATTTTATTACAAAATAGAATTTCAGTCAGGAAATTTTGTTCAACAGTAAGTTAATTAAAATCTTTAAGCACATTTAAAGTAGACTAGGTTAAACTAAGCTGTTTGGTAGGTTCAGGGTAATAAATATTTTTCTATTTATGATATATATATGATATATATTGCAGTATAAAAATACTATATCTGTCTGGAGTACATATCACCAAAACTCAAAAATTTTCATACTTTAAATTATTTCTGGATAACTCAATGCAGCTAAAATATGAAAATTGTGTGAAAATGGTCACTGTTATATTGAATGTATTATTTTAAAATATTTTTATTTTTAATTTAATTATTTATTATTAATTAATATTGTAGAAATTTTCTTTTCTTAAAATAATCATAAGGCAAACTTCCAGTGCCATAAAACTTTGTATTCTTACCGTCTCTTTTTTTTAAGTTTTATCTGTTGAGATTATAAATAAAATTATACTGTATTGGATAACCAGTTGGTGTGGTCTTCCCTAGAGAAGACAATTTCTTCCACTCAGCATCCCTTAGTTACCTATCATTTGTGTGGGGCTGAGACTTTCTGGTCTTTTTCCCATGTTCTTCAGAATATCTATTGCTGCTGTCCTTGTTCAGCCCACATTCAGGCAGCCATGTTGGAGATGTTATGAGTGTAGCTTCTGATATTACTAGCGATACAACCTCACAGAAAACTCTCTGAACCTACCTATGGCTCTTACTGTCTCCCTTTCCCTGACCTGACATTTCAGGTGAGCCTTATGTGTTAGGTGTTAGATGCAGGAGTGTTTTGTAGATGTGACTACTGGGACTGAGCAACACTGCTCTCCATTTTGATAGATTTTGATTTTCTGTAATGGTCTCTTGCCTGTTGCAAAGGAGAGGGTCCTTGATAAGAAATGGAGAATATACTTGTTTGTGTGTCTAAGGACAACTGTTTAGGCTGTAGTTAGGACTTACGCTGGTTTAGTGGTGGTTGTAGATTCTCCTTCAATATCTGTTGCTTTACTAGTACTGAGTAGATATCTAGGTTTAGATTACCAGGTCTTATGCTCAGTTAGACAGCTGTTGGTGACTGCCAAGGTATGTGTGCCACTACTGCACCTTAAGGTTAGAGTGCTATGTTGGTCAAGCTGGGTAAGACTGTTGGTTGTATCTCTATTTTGGAAGTTACATGGTAACTTTAAGACCATAAAACTACTCCCTAGTGAAAAGGCATTCATGTCTGTTCCAGTTCAGGGGGTTCTGGACCATGAATTTGAAGTTCATGGCATCTTCAGCAATAGGGATTTACCTTCCATCCCTGGGGGACAACCAACAGTGATAAAAATAGACTATACATACATTTTATGAGTCTCCTGGACAACCCTGACCATTTAATTTGTAAATTAAAAGAGAACTTCTCATGTCTAGTATTGTTGGGAGTTTTTATTAGTTGGTCTTTGGCTCTTGAAGGGAGCATGTCAGCCTAGGTGAGAAAACTTCATTTAAACTGTATGTGTATATTTATACACAGAATTATGTCTATAAACTAATTATGTGTATAACACATGTTTAGGTAGTTAACAGTATGATCCTTATGACTTTCTCAGACATTATTATTATTTTACCCTTTTCTTTCCCTTTTTGATATTTAGCTCTCTTGCCGCTTCCCAAAGAGCCTCATTTTCCCCTTTCCCTGATCAGATCACTTATACCCTGCAACCCCCTTTATACTCTCCTCTCTTTCTGTATTTATCTCCCTGCCTTCTCCTAAAGAGGCCTTTCACTTTTCTCTGATCATACACTTGTGCCCTGCTATTCCTCTCTCTATTGCTTCTCAATCCCTCTCTCCATGAAAAGTTTTATTTTCTGGTTTCTGCAGGTTATATACTTATATCTGAAGATTGGAGCTTGGAGACTCCAATGAGAGAGAACATGTTATTTTCTGTCTTTCTGGGTCTGGGTTACCTCATTTAGTATGATCTTTTCTTGTTTCATCTACTTAACCAAAATGTTCATGACTTCATATTTCCTCACGGCTAGGTAATTTTCCACAGAGTTTATGTAGCACATGTGTACTATGCATTAGCCTTGGGTTGAAGGAGGACATCTAGGTTGTTTTCATTTCCTAGCTATTGTGATTAGGGTAGCAACAAATGTAGTAGAGCAGGTATCTGTGGAGTCCTTTGGGCATATACCCAGAAGTGGTATAGCTGAGAGAAAGGGTAAGATTACTTAAGTCTTGAAACTTTACCACACCGATTTTCACAGTGGCTTTACCAGCTTGTTATCCCATTGATCTAAACCAGGGTTCTCTTCTTACCTGCACCCTTTCCAGCCCTCACTATCAGACATTCATTGGTCTTTGCCACTCTGACTCGGGTGAGATAAAATCTCAGCAGGTACAGTTATGTTGCTCTTCTACTTTCAGTCTCTGCTTGGTTGAACAGATGGGCGTGGAACCTGCACTCAGAGGACAGAGTTAGTTCTGTGCTCATGGGTCAGTGAAAAGGTTCAATAATTCGAAGCATATACACAAAGCCTGAGTTCAAGGACTCCCATGGTGAAAGAAGAGAATTAAGTCCTTCAAATTGTCTCTCACTTTTACAAATACCACCACAGCAGATGTATTCACACACACACACACACACACACACACACACACACACACACACACACACACACACACACAGAGAATGTTATATCTACCACTTCCGTTATATCTGCAGATCAGTTAACTTGAGGAATTTAAATTAAATCTCTTTGCAAATACGAGTATACTTTTGTTATTACACCCAATTGATGTACATACTCACGTTGTAGAAGTGAAGGAAAATTAAGTGTTAGCGTAGTTAGATCAGAGCTACTAAATTAAATAATGTACAGAGCACCTTGATTTTCAAAGAAGATTGGATTTATTAAATTCTGTAAGGAGGATTTGAAATGGGCCCTAAAGTGTCTTCAAAAGAAGTAAGAAGAAAATCTATAGAATATACTTTTATAAATTCTCAGAACAAAATAATTTTTGATAGAAAAAAAATTCAGGGTAAAATAAGAAAAGATATTAGGGAGATTAATGAAGTTTTTAAAAGATATAAACTGAAGTTTAAAACTTTTATCAATAAACAGTTTTACAGCAATTTTAAATAAACTCTCGCTCTTCAATCAGAATTGACAAAATTCCTTCAGTCGCTGTTTCAATTTTGAATAATGATAATCTTTACTGTTGAAAATAATGAAATATGCTTTTACTAAAATTAGTGATGATTTTAGATGGATAAAATATATTAAGATTAATATTTTATCTTTTTGTTACAAAGGAAAGCTCTTATTATCCTTCCATTTTATAATGATGTCTGTATTGATTCATACTGGAGTATACGAAAGTTTCCATTTTGTGTATTTTTTTCTTTAGCTCCCTCCCTCCCTTCCTCCCTCCCTCCTTTCCTTTTTAAATTTCCTTCCTTCCTCTTATTTTTTTCAAACATGTTTTAATTGAAGCAGAATTACATCACTATCCCCCTCCCTTTTCTCCCTTCCATCCTTACCCAAGAACTTTCCTACCTGGAAACCTTCCCAGGCCTACCCCATATTGATGGCCTTTTCCTTTGATTATATATGTAAAATCATACATATACACATATATGTGATTTTATATGTGTATACATGTGATTACATAAACACACAATCATATATATGATTGTGTGTTATGTGTATCCACACACTTTTATATACATATAAATATACAATACATATACATACCACATACAGGCTGCTGAGTCTATTTCTGTTGTATATATGCTTTCAAGGACGGCAACTCTACATTGCACAACCTATGGGGGCACATGGCCGGGAGAAGCTGATATTCTCCTCCCAGGACACATTAGCTGCCTCTAGCTCTTTGTCTATAGAGGGGCCACACAAAATTCTCCTCCTTTCTTATAACATTCTTGTTGATGCTGTCATTTGTCATTGTTCTGATTTTGTTTATGTTTTTTATGGGGCCATTTCTAGTATAGACTGTTTCATAGCAGACTTCCTAGCATTTTGGCTCTTAAAATCCTTCTACATCCTCTTCCTCCACGTTATAGACTCAGGAGCTATAATACAGATGTATCTGTTGGTGCTGGGCTCCTCACCATCTGTTGGTCTATGAATTGTATCCAGTTGTGGTTTCCCATAATGGTCTCCATTTGCTGTAAGTGAAGCTTTATTGATGAGTGGTGACGCTATGTTTATCTATGTGTGTCAGAATAAGGTTTAAAATGTTTCCATTTTTCCAAAAGTACTATGCAAGCTCTCAAGGGAGGGTTTAAACATTACTTGCCAGCTGCAATACATATGAGCCATGGCAATGACCAGCATGGCTAAAAAAGCATAAAAGTACAGTGGAGATCACATGCTGGTGGCAACCAACAGCTGTTTACTTGGATGTAAGGTCCATTCAATAGCATGGAATCCTTCCTGGTACTAGCAACCTAGCTAACTTCCAGGGGCGAGTGTGGCCATGGATCTTAAGAGAGAACCTATTACTGCCACTTTTCTAGATGAGGATAATTCTTTCCTACATTCTAAATCTTATACTCTAATTATTATTTCTTTCTCTTTTTTTGAAACACGGTCTTTTATCTCTAAGTCAAGTCTCAGACTAGTGGAGACTCACCAGGAGTTTCGGGTAGCCATGCGCCCACATCCCTGATTAGGGATTATAGGTTTGTGCCATTACACCCGATTTTAGTGTTGCTGGGGCTTGAACCTACTTCCTTCCACATTCTAGTGAATCACTGCGCCAACCACACAACATCTCCAGCCCCCCATTTTCTTATTAATTTCAGCTTTAGTGTCAATTGCATGCCTCTGCACTAATTGTTACTTAATTGCCTCAGTAAATGTTTTGTCAATAAATATTTAAAATCAAAATAGCAGTGGCAGCAGTGTTCATTACATTCCCTCTTTTCCTTCCTTGCACTTGTTTTTCTGTGTTTCAGTTGTGTTAATTTTCTACACATTTGCTCAAAAAATGTAGCAAAGTTGTATGTAACTTTTATTGAACAAGGGATATATTATGTTGTGTTTTACACAGGACACATGAGTAACATGAACTTTCTGTTGTTCATGTTATGTTTAGAACAGGCTTATATATACCTATTCATTATATTCTAGCAATTTGTGTTCCTCTATTAAATGTGTTCTTTCATGTGATATATTGCTTTTTTTCCTAGACAACCGATTATGTAAAACAAACACATACATAGTCCTGTTAATTATAGGGCCATGTTCATAGCCAGAATGTAGTACCAAAAACATGAGGATACTTAACATGATTCATTTGTTTCTTTTTCCATTATGATACCATTTTCTTCTTCAAGTCACAAAGATATTTTGTTAGTCTTCATCCTAGAGAAGAGCTCGGTGCATCACACATAAAACTAGTAATTTGTATATGGTAATGGTAATTTAATAAAACAGAGAAAGTGAGATTAGAAAAATGACTGAAATAAAATTGAGTTCAGTTTGGCATTGGTTGTAATTCTTTAAATAGAATAAAATTCAATTATATGTCAACTAATTACTGGAATTTCTAAAGTGCATAAGTAGCAAACAATCTTTTAGTTTCTGATTTTAAATGAAACTGAAGAGACTCAAAGACAAGCAGAATGTGCTCAGAATGGCCTCTCTTTGCTTTTGCATTTGGCATTTAATTTCTTTCTTCCTTACTGTAACTTTTCTTGTGTCTGCTTGCTTTTCCTCCTCCCTTTCAAATGGGTGTAAATGGGTCTCAGGAGATTATTCATTCGATTTAATTGAATACCATTCAAATACTCCCCAACCCCAACTTTTCTAATTTCCTAACACTTGATGAGGGATGGCTGAAGAAACTCTGCAAATGTGAACTCATTTCCTCAAATTTTGTAATTGCCATCCAGGGAGATATTAAAGGTGTGAAAAATTAATCTGAGAAGATAAATAGGTGGAAAATTCTGAGTAACGTGGAATGAGATTCTAAAGAATGCTTTTATATGCTTTCTAATGCAGCAGTATCTTTATTATTTTACTTAAACATTTCTTTAGCTAGCATTAACCTATATCAACCAATGTACTGGGTGCTAATATGGAATACATGAATTTGCCTTCCCTATATTTCTTAACAAAGGAGATATAAAAGCAACATTTTCTGAAGAATAAAATACACTATTCTCTCTAATCATTAAGCACACATTGTGGAGATTTAATGATTTTTGTTATCCTGAGATGTGAAAATTACCTTCCTCTCATTGATTTACTTTTACAAAGTAAACATTCTTGCATTGATAATAATTTGTACCTCAATTCTGAATCAGCTGTCAGTCTGACACAGCCCAGACCTCTCTGAAGTAGTGTCTCTGGGGGAATTTTCCTGTTCATACATACCTGTGTGGCATCTTCTCTTTGTTAGTCTGCGTAGGAGGGCCCAGCCAGTGGGATTTGCCATGGTGGGTGAGGTGGTCCTGGGTTGTATAAGAATGTCAGGGGAACAGTCAGCAGTGTGCATCTGTGCTTTCTGCTTCAAGCGTCTTCTTTGATCCTTCCCTGACTTCATTCCCTCAGTGATGAACTGTGACCTGGAATATAATAAACCCTTTCCTCCCCAAGTTATATTTTGTCAGAATGTATTATCACAGCAATAGAGAGAGCACACTAGAATAATCACCTACAGGCTTGGTTATTATTAATTCTTTGAAATTAATTTTATAATGATCTTCCAGGGTTTTTTTGAGGGATGCTTGACTAATAAAATCTTATTACATACAAGACAATTCTATGATATATGTATTCATTTTGAAATGATCACCATGATCAGGCTAAAAACAAACCTATCTTCTCACAGCTTGTCCTGTGTTGTTGGTATAGTGGGAGCAGTTAAACTCTCTGAGCAGACGTGAAGCATAGAATGCAGTATGATGGACTTAGGTCACTATAATCTACCATGCATCTAAACAGTAATCATCCCGATGTAATGGAACTGCACCCTCAGGTGCCTCCTCTACTTACCTGGAAACTTCTCACCACAGCTATTCTGTGTTATGTCTCTGTTTTGTTCAGACTCAGTGTATAAGAAAGAACTTGAAGTACTTGGTGTTTTGAGACAGGGTCTCTTTCTGTATCCCTAGCTGTCCTGGACCTTGCCCTGTAGACCAGGTTGGCCACTAACTTAAAGAGTCACTCGCCTCTGCCTCCAGAATGTTTGGATTCAAGACATCAGCTTTGTGATTAGTTCTTGGCTGGCTGCCCTTAGTTTATTATCCTTCAGGGTCCCCTGAGTCAATGTAAGTGAAATTTCTTTCTTGGTAAGGTTGAAAAATACTCTACAAAGTACATACCTGAAACATTATGTGTGCTATCTATATATTACATTTTTTATTCATCCCTCACTGGTGGTTATTGGATAATTTATAGTGACTTCCACAGTGGTGACATTACTACCAACAATGTGCATGTATTCCCATTTTCTCACTTCACCAACACTTCTTATCTTCTTGTTAATAGCCATCCTAATGGGTAGGAAGCTGTCTCGCCTTGTGATTTTAACTTTCCTTTACCTGTTGATTAGGGGATTTATTGAGAAGCTTTTCATGTTGTCACAGGGACATTTGTATGTTTTTCTTTGAATAATGTCAATTCAGGCCTTTGCCTGTCTGTAGTTGGGTTTCTCTTTATAATGCCTTGTATAACTTTCTTATATATTTAAAAATTAAGTTCTTGTCTGTTTCCCTTTCCCAGGGGGATCCATGCCTGTCTCTCTTGGGGTTCTCCTTGTTACCTAGCTTCTCTGGAGCTGTGAACTGTAGTTCAGTTATCTTTTGCTTTATGTTTAATATCCACTTATGAGTGAGTACATACCATGTTTGTCTTTCTGGGTCTGGGTTACTTCACTCAGGATGGTTTGTCTAGTTCCATCCATTTGCCTGCAGATTTCATGATACCATTTTTTTTTTTTTTTACCACTGAATGATACTCCATTGTGTAAATGTACCACATTTTCTTTATCCATTCTTTGGTTGAGGGGCATCTAGGTTACAGGATGCCTGGCTCAACTTTGATGCTGGGGGAGGAGCTTGTTCGTGCCTCAATTTAATATGCTAGGCTTTGTTGACTCCCATGGGACTCCTTACCCTTTCTGAGGAGTGGATGGGGGTATGTGGGAAGGAAGTGAGTGGAAGCAACAGGAAGAGAGGAGAGAGGAGAAACTGTGGTTAGTATGCAAAATAAAAAAAAATAAAAGAGATGTATAGCTTGCAAACATGTTCGCTCTTTCAAAGAGCTCTTTCTTAACTGAGCTGTACTGATAATTTCTTTGAAACTTCTTCTATTAGTACATCTGTGCACCTCTATTTCCAGATTGGGCTTCTTTTCTTTCTTTTAATTTAATTTAATTTAATTTTTGTGTGTGTGTGGAATCACAGGAAAAATCATTTCCCACAAGAGTCGCATACCCTGACTAGTTCTGTTTCCTTCTGGCCTTTCTATAGTTTCAATCACTATATTACATTTTTTAAAAATTCATTTTGAGTTTATTTTTTAACTTTCTTCTGGATTGCATTATTATTCTAGTCTTCTGTTCAGTTTCTGAATTTTATTTGTTATTGCTCAATGATATGTGATATCATTAGTGATTTGTAATTTTTCCAATTTTCCTCCTATTTCCTTCATTACTAGAATTTTTTATAACTACATTATGGCATATTTATTCATTGGGACTGTAACTATGTATGTTTTGTTTATTTTTAAGTGAATCCTCCAGGAACCTCAATATCTACTTATCAATTGCAGTATTCTTATATCAATCTTTATTATTTACTCTGGAAATTGAAACTTTTATGCAACTTATGTATTATATTTGCTTTATAAATATTGAGAGATAATAAATAAGGTAATAATTTTTACTTTTCAATAGATAGATAATTTTTAAAACTCAAAAGGAGTCTACTTTCCCAAGAATTTCTTATCTTGTCACTTTGCTTCCTTTTTCAATGTTTCCACTTTTAATCCTTCCTTTTCTGTTTGAAGAAATATCAGATTATAGGGTGTGTTCTGGTGAGCATTTCAGTGAGTTTTCTTTATCTGAGCTTGTTCTCATCTGATTACTCTCTTTATTTAATTCAGATTTTCACAGTCCGCTGTCATTCTATCAGGACGTCCAACATCTCAACACCAGACCGCTTTCATTTGTCCTCTGGTTTCTGAGCAAGTTCCTGACCTCATCCTAGTCGGTCTTCCCTGCAGTGGCTGTTTTAATATTTAACATTTCTTTCTGGGTGCTTTTTTTTCATTCTGCTTGTTATTTTCCCTTTTATTTGTCTTAATAAATATTATCATAATTTTTCGTCAATGTATTCATTCATATGTGTTCTGTTAGCGAAAGTAACCTTCTTGATTCTGCATGATTATACCAGGACATGGATTGGGAAAACTCTTGGTTTCTATTTCTTTGAAGCCTTTTTATATCCATACACCTTTTATTGTTTTTAGCTCATAACGATCTGAAAGACAAGGCTTCCCTTAACATCCCCGAAGTGGTTTCTGAGTCTTTTTTTTTTCAATGTAGTTTCAGTCTATACCAGATCATTTCTATCTATCTGTGGTCGACTCTTCTGGTGACTTTTCTTTTGAAATCTTTATTCTGATATTAAGCACCTTTAATGTTTTCTTAAATTTACAGTGTTATATTTCTGCAACTCATTAATTTTTGTTTGTCTCCTTTTTCACATTTTCTAATTTGTTGGTGAGTCTTTTTAATTATTTATTTTATTTTTCGAGATTGTAGTATAATTACATTATTTCCAAATTCTATCATATAGAGCTCCTTGATCTTTTTCAAACTTATAGCCCCCTTTTTATTAATTGTTGTTACACACACACACGTATGCACATATACACTTAAATACATAAGTACAATTACTGAGGGATCATTTTGGAAAGGTGAGCAGAAAGATATTGAGAATGAGGGGAACAGGGGAATTTGTTGTGAGATAGTTTTTCTTAGAAATGTCAGACACTGATTACAGGGGAAGGCCAGTTCAGGTGCCCTCTCCACCCTTGCTAGGAGTCTCCGCTGGGGTCATCTTTGTGGATTCCTGGAAGTTTCCCTGGCACCAGATTTCTCCCTAACACCAAAATTCACTCCCCTTCAAGATGTCTTTTTCATTAATCTCTCCCCTGTTTCTGGCCTCCAACCTGTCTCCCTCACCCAGCCCTGCCCAACATGCCAAGCACTGGGCTGAGCTCCCAGAATCTTGCTGAGGAGGGATTGTAGGAAGCATGGGTTATGACATGGTGGTGGTGGTGGTGGGGACTCACAGAGATAGCTCACCTGAGCTCATGAACTAATAGTCAGGAAGCCTGCATGGAATGGACCTAGGTCCCTTGCATGTGTGTGACAGTTGTGTACCTTGGTCTCTTTGTTACATCCTAGCACTGAGATCAGAACCTGGCCCTGGTGTTTAGATGGCTTTTGGGAAGCTCTTCCCCATGCTGTTTGCAAGGGAAGGAGCTCTGCCCTTCCTTAACATGATGTGCCTTGCTTTCCTCAAGCCCATGGGAGGCCTGCCCCTTTCTTAATGGAGACCAAGGATTGGGAGGGGATGCAGAGGCATATGGAAAGCAGGGGAGAGGGGACTGGGACAAGACGGGGGAGTAGAAACTGTGGTCAGTATGTAAAATAAATTTAAAAAATGCTACTTAAATAAAATAAAAATAAAAAAATGTCAGAAGTTACACCCATCTGGCTTCCTAACATGGTCTGAATAAGGTAGATATTGTCAGCATGGTAACATGGACCAGAAAAGCCCACAATCACACCATGATACAACCCAACATACTGAGTTCAGTTTTCTTGCTTTTCATAATGAAATTTTAACTTTTAACAAAATTTAATGAATTTTTGACTGGAGTTCTGCTTATATCTGCCATAAAATCCATATTAAGTCATCCTACCAGCATATCTCATCTATGTTAAGATTCTCATAGTTTGGGAATTGCACAATATTTATTCATTATCTGTCATGGAATTTAGGTGCCATAAGATTCTTGTTCTAATTACAATTTCAGTTTAGTGGGAAATCAGTTTTGATATTCATAGATCAGTCTTTGCACAACTGTATAGCCTATGGCTTAAATGTTCCCTTGATTTTCCCAGCCTTTGCTGATCAGTTCCCATCTTTCCTGCCTGTGTACTAATTAACTCTAGGTCAATCTGAAAACTGGAAAACTGGGACTATTTAACAGTGTGGATCATTTCTTAAACTCCCCAGTTAGTTCCATTTGAGTGGAAGGATGATCTGCAGAGCACTTAACATACAAATTTAAGAATCCTTTCTTCTAGATTCCTCTGTGTTGTCTCCTGCATGCTTTTTGAGGACTAAGTCTTCCTGCTTCAGAACTGGAAGGGGATGGAATTAAGTTGCAGAGACACATCCACTGCCATGTTCCAATTAAATACATATTTACATCAAATATAAAGTCTATAAGTTGCCATATAGTGTTTTCAATATTCTGTAGTAATATATAAAAAAATACTAATCTTCACCAAATTATGAAAAACTGTAGCGTACATTTGCAGAATATAAAATGATATGGGATGTTCTTCTGTATATGTATTGCTTTTATTGGTTGATGGACAAAGCTGTTTGGGCCAACGGCTTAGCAGAGTAAAGCCAGGTGGGAAATCTGAACAGAGATATGTAGAGAGAGAGTAGGTGGAGTCAGAGAGGCGCCATATAGCTGCTGAAGGAGACAGATATTATGTAGCTGCACAAGAAGCAAGAGGTAAAAAGCCATGAGCCTTGTGGTAAAATATAAAATAATAGAAATGGGTTAATTTAAGGTACAAGAGTTAATTAAAAATATGCCTGAAACATTGGCCAAACAGTGTTATAATTAATATAGCTTCTGCATGATTATTCATGTCTGGGTGACAGGAAGCATAAGCACAGTCTCTGTTTACAAAATGGCAAGTAGGTAGGCCATGGAACTCTTAATCCCAGCATCTTGAGTTCAGACCCCTTGTTTGGGGCCAATTTGTTGGCATACAAAAGAGTTCCACATTAGTCCATAATGGAGTATAACAAAGGTTTACTTATTTGTGAATAAACTCACAGAAAGGGTAGCCATTCATGGTCCTCTGCATGTGCTGGGAACTGGAACCGAATCCATCACACAAGAGGGTCGCAGATGCTTTGCGTCTGCATTTATAGTACATAATACCATGCCCAAATTGGGCTGGTTTCTTAAAGGTTATTGGCTGAAGGGATTCCCACAGCAATAAGATAATGGCTAATTATCTGTTAAAAAGGAATGCATTTCAACATGTTACTGTTCTTCTTGCTGTGTAGAAAAATAAAATAAAATTTGGTATCCAGAAATATAGAAAGATATTTATTTTATTTTATTTGACTCCATACCAGGGGGAAATCATTTATAAAATAAGAAAAAAAATATTGGAACATCTGATGTCTTCAAATGTTTAGAATAGTATCTAATGAATAAGAATTTTATGAGCAAATATATCAAGTAAATTTTGAATTATATTCCCTAAAAACAAAAGTGGCAACACTTTGCTCTATTTCTGGAATTCTTTGTGATATCAATTTAGCTCTATCTATGAGTCTTTGGACAAATAAGAAAATTAACAGCATACATTTCTCAAATAAGTCTTGCATAAAGTCAAACAGGGAGAAATATTCAGTAATTCATATATATTAGGAACATACATGTAGAGTTTAGGGCTCAGCCAATCTCTGATATGACTCAGTTAATCATTTAATCCTTACTCCTATTCATTTAAGTCCAAGTATATTATCAAGACTGAGTCCCTTAGAAAGAGTTACACAACTCATCTGTAATTTGCTATATGGCTTACATTTTGTGATAAAGAGCCTTGGATGAAGACATGTATTTATTCACATGACTCCATCAGAATTTTAAACTTCACAAGGACGTGCACTGTAATTTGCTATATGGCTTACATTTTGTAATAAAGAGCCTTGGATGAAGACATGTATTTATTCACATGACTCCATCAGAATTTTAAACTTCACAAGGACGTGCTCCCAACATCACCAGCTTTAGTTTTCTAATATGCAGCGTTATGTCTAGAATGTCAGCTGCTACTGGATAAATCAATGTAGTATTGTGTGGCACACCTTGATCAGGAGAAGTCTTTAACTAGTGAACATTTCTGAATGAGGGTTTTCAACCTAATGTAGCTCCCCACTCAATTTATTTTATGTGAAATCTGTAATATTGAGGCAACAATCTTTCAGCTGTAACGTCTCTTAGGCTCTGAGTTCACACAGTTCAGGCTAAAATTTCTCTCTAAATGCATCACCTGTGTTTCATGTGAAAGTAATTTCATTTCTGTTATCTATACCTTTCTGTAAAAAGTTTTAAATATTAATGTTCTTTGGGAGCCAGCAACTGTATATATCAAATTTTGTTGTTAAATTGACTTCTGCATTGTGTGAGATCTGATTGAACCAACATACTAAGAGTAAAAAGTGTAAAAGAATTGAAAGCTGCACATGATCTTAGTTCCTCTTTTTGCTAGTTCTGGAAACATTGCCACTGGCCCTGTGTAAGTAGGACTAGGCAACTGTCTGGACTTACATAGCCTAGTCATTTTCAGCCACCAGACAGTCACACTAATTAGTGACCATGTGAGCATCTGTCTAGATCTGAGCTGATATACCTCCAGCTCCTAATAGCTGTTTTAGTGATCATTGCCGACTTCTCCAGACCTAGCACCTAAGCCTTACTCATAGTACTAAATCATTTAAAAAAATGAACTAGCAGAGACTATTTTAAGACACTAAAGTTTGGAGAAGTTTGTTCTATAGAGACAAAGATGTTAAGTAATATTGCATTGTAATAAACCTACTTTGCAATTAACATAATTCCTATAAATTAGTATCTAATTACTCAATTCATTTTAGTTAATGCACACCTTCTTTTGTCTCAGTGTCTTCATATAACAACTTTTATAGCGTTCTTTTAATGCCAAAAACTTTATACATAAGAAGGTGTGTTGAATATAATATAGCTCTTATTTCTAAATGGTAAATACGTAGTTATCTAACTATTCAAATAGAAATTTAACCCATCTATATACATGTATCACCTGGGAGAGTTAAAATAACATTTTGATGCTATAAAATGTGTTGTTAGATTTTATAATTCTTTTGTCAACTTGATACAAGCTAGAATCGTCTAAAAATAGAGATCCTCAAGTGAATAAAAAACAATGTCCCCATAAGATTGGCCTACCTGCAAGCCTACAGGCTATTTTGGTTGCTGATTGATGTCAGTGTCCAGCTCACTGCAGGCAGTGCTGTGCATGGCCAGGTGATCTTGGGTTGAAAGAAACTGAGTTAGCCATGAGGAACAGTCAGTAAACAGCACTTTCCCATGTTCTCTCCTTCAGCTCCTCTCTTCATGCTCCTGCTTTGACTTTCTATCCTCACTTCCTTTTCATGATGGACTGTTACCTGACAGTGTAAGATGTAATGAATGCTTTCTGCCCCAAGTAGCTTCTGGCCATGGCCTTTATCACGGTAACAGGAAACAAACCAAGAAACTCACAATTGCACCATTAGAGAAGAGGCCATTTTTTAAATTACTCTGTTGCACATTTAGTAACAGTTCCCTTTGAGTCAACCTAGCAATATAGAGTGCTCATGCACAGGGTTGTCATTTTAAGTCTTAATTTCTTTCAGAAATCTGAAAGCTTTTGTCATTAACATTGTCTGAATTGTGAGACAAGATCTCATCTTAATTTGACAGGTAGAGGGTGACTTTAATTAGTACCAATTTAATTACAGGTCAAGGAAAATTATTAATTTAATTACATTTATGTGACTAACAAAATTCTTATAGAACATTAGGTCACATCTAAACTCTAAAATCCAAGATGAGTTCAATAAAGTGTTACAGAATATGTAAAATTTACTTCAACTTAGAAATATCAATGGGATCTTTTAGCATCAGAAAAAAATGAATCAGTGTGTTTATGGTAGGAAAACTCTTCTTTGTCCACACAAAGACTGAGATTAAGCAAAATATTTATTTATCAGCCATTTTACTTGGTAAATGTGCTTAATGCATTTTGGTACAAATGTATCACTTTTTCTAAACATGAATGTGTTCTGCATTTTATTGGTTTGTCTGGTTCTATTAATAAAGTTTTATTAAGAGTCAATCTTATTATATATCATACAGGTATGGTACATCTTGTAACACGTATGGTTATATATTCTATCAAGAACCTGTAACAATTACAGGAATGGATTGAAAGGCAAGTTTGATGGGTTCTGAGTTCAGCCAGGCCACCTGGGGCCCACCTTTTGAAGTGGCTTGGAACAGTGAATGTGCATGATCTCTGTAGGTTCTGCAGAGTCCCAGAGCAAAGCACTTACCTTGTGCTGTTAGAATTTACAGATGTAATACTCTACCTTTGTTATGCGCAGTATTTCAAATGTAGAATTTTGCATTACAGTAATCAAACACTGTTGAAGAAGGACGCTAAAAAGAAATCCCACACTAGCTCAGAACTGAGTATAATAAAGGGTTATGTATTTAGGGGTAGACTCACAGAATACAATCCTTTGCACTGTGGGCCTTTAGGCTGAAGATGGATGCCCCAACAGTACAGAAGAACTTTGGGTAACTGTCCAGGCAGCGAGATGTCTCTGTCAATTCTAGAGACATCTAGTGTTGTTTATAATGCACTTCCAGTTTACATAGGTAATATATCCTTCTGGAGTCTTTGATGGAGTTGAAGAATTTATAGCTATAGTTTTCCCTAGTTATGATAAAAGATAAAGTAGATATAAATATTGTAACTGTAATTCTTGCTTGATAACTGTTTTGTTATATGTAATTTTACTATGTTAAAGTTAAAGCATTCCTTTTTGTTTAAACAGAAAAGGGGAAATGGTGTAGAAGTTCCTTCTGTTTGTGTGTTGCTTTCATTGGTTAATGAATAAAGAAACTGCATTGACCTAGTTGATAGGCCAGAACTTAGGTAGGTGGAGAAAACAGAACTGAATGATGGGAGGAAGAAGGGCAGAGTTGGAGAAGCTATGGATCCTCCACCTCAGATGGTCACCAATTAGAATATTTAGAATCTTGCTGGTAAACCACAGCCACATGGTGATACACAGATTAATGGAGATGGGTTAAACTAATATTTAAGAGTTAGCCAATAAGAAGTTAGAGCTAATGGCCAAGCAGTGTTTAAATTAATACAGTTTCTGTGTGGTTATTTCAGGGCTAAGCAAGCTGGGCATCAGGGATGAACAAGAGGCTTCACTCCTTGTAACAACAGCAACTGAATCATGCTGCCAGAGAGAGAGAATGCATGCTTTACATTTGCATAAATAATATAAGAGGCCACGCCCAAGTAGGTGGGTAACATAAAGGCTACTGGCTGTAGGAATTCCTAAAGTATCTCCCGTTTTGTTTAAATAAGAGAGTTCTAAGCCTAATACAAAATTATATACAATAAGAACAAATATCATGTTTAAAAATAAGAATTAAAACCAGAATAAACAATATCAAGCAAGAAACGTGATAAATGTTTCAATAATTATCTTATCCTGAGGAGTTTAAGTCTTGTATTATCAATAACTTGGCCAAGTCATGAGAGGAAAGTAACTACAACTATCTAGTCTTCAACCCCAATGAATATCTGAGAAGGGAAATAATATTATTTGAGTAGGCAGGAAGTGCAATCAAGCAACTTCCAAAATGTGCAACAAATGACAGAGACAATTGGTTACCTAGGCAATCACCCAAAGTCTCATTTGCAACATTGGAACAACCAGCTGTGGCTAAGGCCTAGAGTAACTGACAGACCATTTTCAGAGGCAGGAAATTTTTCAAAACCATCTTAAGCAAGATTTGACAGTCTTTTTTTTTTTTCTTGTATTCTGCTTGTCCTATCTAGACATCATGCATTTTCATTAGTGGTTGATGCATGGGCAGTTACTTGCCCAAAGGCCAGTTTTGCCAAGAAGAAAACAAGCTCCAAATGGAGTGTCTTCAGTGCTTAACATTCTTTTGGGAATAGATTGGTGCTGACAGGAGCAATCATGTCTTACGTCAACAGAATCCTAAGTTATTAAAATGCCATATTCTGCAACTCTTTGAAGTAGTTAAAGATTCCCTATCTATGCAGAATACAATCTATGTATCTAAAGTATGTGATTAGTTTAACTATAAATATGACAAACAAAGATGACTATTGACCTATAATTTTAATGCTTATATAACTTAAAGACTAAGACTTCATATTAGAATTTTAAAACAACTTTGCAACAAATGAGGACAATGACCTCAAAATGTAAGCAATATATAAGTGTCTTGATGAGAGGTAGAAATATACATGGCTATATGATAAATATATCCTAAAATTGTATCAATATACAAAAAGTCTTAAGCAGAGGTAGAAGCATGCATACATACAATATGACAAAATGACTTTGCCTAGGTATACAAATATGATAGATGAAAATAGGAAAATATTCAATATAATTTAAGTTTGTAAAAATATACAAGAATCTATACCAATGTAAGTCACCAATAAATAATAGCTCACAAGTGTTCACTCCATTACTCACTATTATTATTAATGTAAGCTCTTACTGATATATTATCCCGTCCAATTTCCTTTTTTTTCAAAGAGATCCATGAGCTTACATAATTTTCCCCCAAACCCCAGCCTTATAACAATTATAATTAACCCCTAAATGATGTCCCTAACCCTGAGGACAAATTTTGTTGGGAGAGGGAACATCATCTACTAGAATTACTTCCAGCTGTCATGAGGGTGATGTTCTTTCTAGGAGAGCCTATGTAGGTAAAATGATGGTTAAGTTCCAAGATTACTGTCTGATATAGTTGCAAATAGCCTCTGAGTATTCGGTAGGGTTTTTCTGAGGTTCCTATTTAGAGTCCTGGCCAGGATATTGTAAAAAAAAAAAAGTGCACCATTTCAGCTAACCCAGTAGGAACCATCTTGAGCAGCTGGTACCCAAAACAGGTGTTATAGTAGCGCTATCAGCATCATGACATCATATCAACTACGTGGAGTTGTGGTGGGGCCCTATCTACTTCCTGGAAACTTCAAAGATTACTGCAGGAAAATTCATTGTTCATTGTGGAAAACTTAAACATTATTTATACAGACATATATATTCAATGAAAGGTATGATAGAGGAAAAAATATAATGAAAAGTAAATTTTTTTCTAAATTCTTTTTTCTTTCTGTCCCATACCATGGCTCCTGACATGAGACAGATAATCTGAATTTTACATTTTAACAACATGCTTGGATTTAGAGGAGAGAGCCTTTGTCCAATTCCAAAGACAGCTTTGATTTTTTAAGTGAGTCATGACTATTTTACTTAGTATTCAGAGATTCTTACCCTCAGATTACATGTCCTCATAAGTGATAATTCTCTTCGCTTGATGATCCTATCTAGATAATTATCTTTTCCTCTTTAATCATCTAGATGTCCAGGGTCTCTTAACCTTTTGAAGATGAGTATTTTCCTGCAAGTACAGGAATAGAACCCTGTCTCAACCCTTATGAGGTTTCCTTACCACCTCTGTGTTGTCACCTCTGTGTGGATGAGCTGTCTTTTCTCTTTCTCAAAAGATTTCTCTTTTTCAAACTGAATCTTTATTAATTTTGATGGTATCCATAACTTTTCTTCTCCTGTGGAAACAAGAGCAAAACCCCCTTCCCCGACATAGCACATCTCCTGGCTTTCATCATGGGGTCATCACATCCTTGAAATACACTGGCTGATTTAACTCAGAAGACTTTTCTATTATCCAATGTCTCTCTGTTGCTGCTGTCCCTTTCTCATTAGCATTAAGAAAATTCAAGGTCAATAAAGCATTATGTAATCTATTTCTAGGGGTATTTTCCATCCTTTTCTATTTTTTAATATATCCTTTATAGTTCTATTTGATCTTTCTATAACTGCCTGACCTGTGGGATTCTGTGGTATACCTGTACTATGCTTTATATTATAATAAGCAAAAAACGGTCTCATTTTCTGAGAGACATATGCTGAACCATTGTCTGTCTTTATTTGTGCAGGTATACCCATGATGGCCATAACTTCTGATAAATGTGAGATTCCTGAATCAACCTTTTTCTGGCTGCAAAGCAGTTGCCCATTGAAAACCTGATTAAGTGTCAATGGTGTGGTGTACATATTTTAATTTTCCAAATTCTGCAAAGTGGAATACATCCATCTGACAAATTTCATTCCTTTGAGTACCCTTTGGGTTATTTCCTGCAGGTAGCTGTCTTTGGTTATAGAAAGAGCAAGTAGGACATCTCTTTATAATCTCCTTAGCTTGTTGCGGTGTAACAGAAAACTCTTTCTTTAAACCTTTGTTATTGACATGATGTTTCTTATGAGATTCTTAGACCTTCAACACATATCCAATCAATAATCAATCAATTTCTGCATTACCTTGTGCTAGAGGACCTTGCAGACATGTATGGGATCAGATGTGTGTTATGTATATGGGACAGAGCCTATTCCTGATTATATCTTGAACCTGTATGAATAATGAAGTCAATTCTGTGTCATCTGGTATAAATTCAGTGGTTTCAATATGCAAGACAATTCTTTTTGCATATTGTGAATTAGTAACTATATTAAGAGGTTCTTTAAAATCCCTTGGTACCATGGGAATAGCAAATATTTCTGCCTTCTGGGTAGAATTATAAGGGCTTTGTTCCACCTTGCTTAAATCTTCTGATTTGTAACCTGCCTTCCTAATTTATTTGCATCAGTACAGAATCTATGGGCTCCAATTATTGTTGTGTCCCATACAATGCAGGGAAGGATCCAAGTAGTTCTTTTTATAAGATTAATTCTATCACTTTTGGGATAATTGCTATAAATCTCTCCTTAAAATGTCGCAGTGATCCCACCAGATGAAACAGTGAATGGACACTTAAAAGAAATCCCACGCTAGCTCAAAACTAAGGGACAATAATTAATTTACGGGTAAACTTACAAATTAGGATTCTCTGCTTGAAGGATAAATGGAGATCAAATCCAAACAATCCAAAGGAGCAATCAGCGAAAAGGAGCAAGGGGAAGGAGTAAAAAGAGCAGACACAGGTTCTGCGTCCATGTACATAGTATAAGAGGCCACGCCCAAGTAGGCAGGTAATCATAAGCGGCAGGTCTTCCTACAGCAGTAAAAAACTAGCACAAGCTCTTTGCCAAGGTTTATTGTCTTCCCATAATTTTTTAATTTTATCAGAAGTAAAAGGCACTATAATCTCTGGTGGGTCAATACCTGCTAATTGACAAAGTCTCAGTTTTCCTTTTATGATGGGGTAAGCTTTGTTAACCATCATCTTTAAGAGGTGGATCCAAGGATGAGGCATGGCCTTCTGGGACTCAGAGAGAAAAACGTGTGCATGGACCAGGTGTCCTTCTGTGTGTGGTTATACCGCGACCAAGCAGAGCCTGGACTCTCCATTCCTGTGGAGTGAGTTTCTCCGTATAATAAATAAAAATATAATTGTTTATTCTTTAAGCTAGCCTGGTTATTTCACCAATCGAGTTAGCTTCTACACTTTTATAACTAATTCAAAGACTTTTTCCAAATAAGTTTTTAATTTTTTACTTAGCTTATGTGGTAAAAAGATCTATTCTAAGATAATATCATACCTTTGCATTAAAATTCCTGTGGGGAAATTCTGGAAGGCAATATGACTAAAATACAATTAAGATTTGGATTCACACTATCCGCATGTGCCTCCTGTAATTTTTCTTCAACAACAATCAATTCCTTTTCTGCTTCAGCTGTTAATTCTCTAGGACTATTTAAGTCCTATTAAGAAAGAAAGAAAGAAAACCTGCTTAGTAGGTAAAAGCAAGACAGGTGGGCAGGGGTAGGAAATTTTCTGGGTTATAGACTGGTTATAAGCTGTTCTACCTGGTAGGTGTGGAGCATAGCCCCATGTGGGCACCAGATGAAGAAGGATACTAAAAAGAAATCCCACACTAGCTCAGAATTGAGTATAATAAAGGGATATTTACTTAGGGATAAACTCACAGATCACAATCCTTCCCACGAACGAAGAACATGGACCAAATCACTCTGCCGGAAGAGAGAGAGAATGCATGCTTTACATTGGCATAAATAGTATAAGAGGCTATGCCCAAGTGGGCAGGAAACTTAAAGGCTACTGGCTGTAGGAATTCCTACAACACACTGTTATTGAAAGTTGCCAACACAAACTTCCAAAAAACATTAATTAAAGTGAACTTGAAATATCATGCTTTGACAGCCAGAATCATGAGGCATTATTGTTCAGCTTCTCGAACCATTTTAGTCCAGCTGAACTCATGCTGTCTTTGGGGAATTATTAGAAGTCACTTTGTTTGCCCAGTTTCAAAGAAAAATGTTCATTTTACCCAACCTCAGTACTATTGCTTTGGATTTTACAGCATCTAACAGATTGTGTCATTTGGAAATTTTATTGCTTCAAAACTGGCCCAAAAAGTACAGAGAAAGACAGTTTAAAGCAAGTCTGAATCACACAAAGCTCCATGGCAGGAGGATATATATGGCCATGGCCAAACTCCTTAGCCACCTTGGTGTGAGTGGTTTAAACCTGCAGCCACAGGTCCAATGGACATTGCAGAATACAAATATGCCTTTAAAAGCAGCATTTGATCTTTGTGGAAAAGTTGCAAGACAAATGTTTTTAAAACAGCTCTAGTTACAAATAGTTGCTAAATGAATATGCAAATATAAGTAGGTATAAATAAGACATTGATAAGATATAATGAAATGTGGAACCATAAGACATAGAGCTTGTATGTGATTGGAATCTGTATCTACTGTTGGCATGCTAGGGAGTTACAAAATTAGGATGATTTTTTCTAGCATCATGGTAAATGGTAAAGATAAGGAAAAAGTCTCAAGTAGATACATAGAAGATAAAGCAAAAAAGAGCCAATGCATGCCATTTTAAAAATAAAATAAGTCAAAGATGGGAAAATAGAAAGAACACAGAAGGGAAATAATGAACTTCAACAATGCTTTAGACCAAATTAACAGACAAACACTGAACACTCCATTCAGCAGAAGGAGCACACACATTTCTCTGATGTATGCCCAGTACATAACATGTAAGGCCAAAAATAAATAAATAAATAGAGAGATGGATAGATAAATGTAGTTAAAAACATAGAAAGCACCTTTCGTAGTTTGTTACAAAAGTAAAAGTATACTATATCACACATATCACATTTAATCAGTCATCAATACTGTTTAGAATGATAATCATTAGGCATCCGAGGTGGCTCATTAGGGAAGGGTGCTTTTTAATGAGGCTGAAGACTTGAGTTAGAGCCCCAAGACACACATGATAGAACAAAGAACTGATTTTTGCTAAGTTGTCCTCTGGTGTATAAATTCACTGTGTGGAGCAGGCATGTGTGTGCTTTTATGCATGCACACACAACAAATACATGAATGCAGAGAGACAGTCATACATATTGGTTGCTATGTCTGGCAGCAGAGGGTAAAGAAAGAAGAAAAGGAGAATAAATAGGAGGGGGAAGGGAACCCTAATGAAAAGGAGGGGGCTTCATCTGTGAATCAGCAGGATACTGGTGATTTGTCACCCTGAACCTCAGGGAATGCAGTAAGATGAAGAAAAGTTTTGCTGTCTCTGCAAGTAGCACGGAAACTTTGGAAAGTATTTAAACTCAAATTTCAATATTCCATTTACGTAGAACTGTAGTGTTTTATGAGCACATTGGGCTGCATTTTGGCTGGCCAAAGTGCATTAATTCACACATTTATTACTTCCTTTAATAACAGTGACTAATAGCTTCAACATTCTCTGGTTTAGAATTTCAGAGAACAGTTTCCATATTTTACAGCCCCTAGTGAAAAATAAAAATATGAAAACAGAATCAGTCACCATAAAAAACTTTAAACACCCCATTTCTTTTTTAATTTTCAAATTCTTAAAGTTAACCAGCATGTTTCATACAATACCATAGTTTAAATATATAAGGTTTAAATGCCTACAATGTTATATCAACTAATTTTGTCCCCTTTGGTGAATACTTATTGCAAAACAACTGCCTTGATGAGTGGAATTCAAAATAAACAAAGGAAATTTTTATTATCTAAAAGTTTTCAAACCATTTCAGATTTTATGTCAATCAAAAGTGTCAAACTGTGACAATATAGTGTGGTGATGATCAGGAGCTTTCATGCAGATAAAAGAGTTTTGAACCATGTAATCAGGACACAATTCAGGGAGATTATTCCAACACTGGAAGATTCAGACTCTTCTAAAGGAAGGATAAATGCAAGTGTCAGAGTGAGATAATAATAATATATGACTTAAAGTGCTGTTGTCAAAATTAAATGATGTAATAGATGTAAAGCATTTTATACAGTATTTGACATGATACTTAGTGCCTGATAAATGGTAGTTATTATTTTATATTATGTCAAGCATATATTTAATCTTTTTGTTCTTTACAAAATGGAACACTATTTTTAAATGAACAATAATGAAGGAAGACAAGGAAAATTTAGGGTAATGTGAAACATGAGAAGTGTTTTATATAGTGTCAATTGTATCTTTTATGTGGTTGTAGAAATGCAAGGAAATACTCCAGGCCATTTTATTTTGGTTCCCCATCTAATAAATAGCATAATATGATCTATTCCCCTGAGAAGGTAGAAAGTCACTGACATAAAACAGGGAAAACAGAAATCTTCAAAAGAAAAGGCTATTTTTTATATAAAAATTCTTGTGTAAACATTTCACAGTGATGATGCTGAAGAGTGGGACTCAAGCCATCCTTCCCCTTCCACAGTGGTCATGGGAATACGGGAAGATCCTCAGTTTACTTCTGAGAAATACTGCGTGAATTTCTCTAGAAGCAGAAAAGGTAAAATGAGAGCAGGAACCTGATGTAGAAAAGGACTGATTCAAATATAACAAAATACTTATGTCAGTGATGGAACAATAAGAGTGAGGGGTGTGTGTGTGTGTGTGTGTGTGTGTGTGTGTGTGTGTGTGTGTGTGTTTAATGGCATCTGGACCAAGCAGCAGCCAGAAAAGCCAGATCCTTTCACATAATGAACGGTTATCTCTGCAGTGTACCTGTGCCTATCACAGGACAAGTCAGGCCACTCTGGGGTTAAAGGTGACAATGGGTAGGTTCCAGTAAAACCTAGGCGGTCAGTCTGGAGAAATCTCAGTAGCTTCATATGTTTAAATCAGTAGAGAAATTTTGTAGTCAGAATTGTTTCCTTAGGTTAAAATCTCAGCGATATACAGAGATGTATGTATGTGTGTGTGTGTGTGTGTGTGTGTGTGTGTGTGTGTGTGTATTCTCCAGGAAAGAAATTATGATGTAATATTCATACAGGTATTAGAAATATGGCCTTATTCATCATGAAATAACCATTTATCAGGTACTAGACTGCATCCAGGTAAAAGGAGTATAAGAATGTTACTCATTAACATCTTAAGGTCTGACTAAATGGGAGCCTGGTATTCCCATGAAAAACTTGAACACAGATATCTAAATAATGCATGATTGCCAAAAATCAAAATTACACTGACTTTTGGGGTATAAATTCTTAAACATGACATTAATTAAAATATTTTGTATACATATATACAAATAGATATATGTTTACAGTATTACTTAATTATTATCAAGTCATTACAGTCTAATTGGCCTATAATTTTGGATTTTGATTTCTTTGTATTTTCTAATTATCTCTAAGCAGACTACTGGTAGACTTGACTCCACTATCTGACACAAACATCTTCATGTGACTGAAATGGATCTTTATGAAGACCATCTCTGAAGACAAAATTCACAGAAAGGAAGGTACAATATGCAGGACATCAAGAAATGCTGACATTTTAAAACAAGACCCGAAGCACAAATATATGCTGTTTTGAAAATAAAAGGGATTCTTTGGATAGTCAGTGACCTAACAAGAAAGCCATTTCAGTATAACCCTGACATACATTCTTGTGATCAAATTAACATTTCATCCACAGAAAACATGGCTTTCTCTCTGAAGCAAAGGCTGGTTTAATGTTTGAAGCAAGAAAGTTGTAAAGCAAGTCTGGAATAGTTTATTAAAGCAGAGAGCACATAATTTTAATGTGTTTGGATCAATGAACACAGAAAGGAGATTGGGAGTACTGTACTCTTCGTGGTAATATTGTGATGAATAAACGTTCAAACTTGTAATAATGATTGTGATCAGGTTTTTATTTCTTTTTTCAAATGTCAAATATACCTGACAAAAAGTCATCTTCCTGAACTGAGGGTTTATTTAGTTCACTGATTGAGCAGTAGTGGCAGAAACAGGAGATTGCTCGTCTTACTGTGTCTTCAGATGTTAAGGAGAGAGCCATGATTGTTCATAGTCAGTTTCCTTTTCCCCCTTCTTCTAGTGTTCATCTTGGGACCCTGTTGACTGAGGTTTCTGTCCTGCATGGTCTCACATAATTCTTGTCTGTGTTAGTCACATGGCTCAATACCTTTTTCAGCAAGGCAGTCACATCTTGCTTGCTCTGTGTCTGGGTGACAGCTGCAGACTGACTCTTCTCTATACAGAATTCTGCTGTTCTCATTGCCCCGCCTCTACTTTCTGCCTGGTCACCCTGCCTATACTTCCTGCCTGGCTATTGGCCTATCAGCATTTTATTAAAACACATTTGACAGGACCCAGGCCACACATAAGTCCAGCTTCATTCAAGCCACATTCCAGTCACATCCACTTCTTAAAGCTCTCAAAAAATTCTTTTACAGATATGTCCAGGGTGTGTCTAGTGGTTGACTACAAATCAACTTGGTGAAAATCAACCTTCACACCCAGACACAGACATATATGCCCGGCCTGCACAATGCCCGGCATATGTAAAACTATTAATATACATAAACTTTCTATTAAACTTAAGGTTCAAACATCTTGAGTCCTGAATTCTATTTTATGTAGCAATAAACTCACGGGAACAGACAGTCACAATTGTTACTCCACATCCCATTTGATAGGGTGTGTCCTTTAAGAAGGCATAAAACCAGTTACGTTCTGCAGCTTCTAGGCTGACTTAGATTTCTGCTATTCTGTGGAAAATCCCATTGTTTTACATATAGGATTCAATAAATACTGGTATGGTGGTAAAATGAAATTCTTTTTTTTCTATTGGAGGTCCACTGGGCATAATTCTCATGTACTCAGCTCTGTTCATGAGTTTGTCATAGTCTAACTTTAGAGTAGCATTCAGACAGATATATGCAATCAAATGTAAGATATAATTATATTGTCTTATTCATGGGTAAATACTGTTGTTCAATATATTTTGACAATATTCATATATTATTTTTGTTAATATTCAGATATTGATATTTTCAGATATTATGTTCAGATATTAATTTATCTTGTTTCATGAATGAGTCCACAATTGTTCCTTAAAAAAACCTCTGATGACTGGTAGAATATAGCTGTGCTATCAACCGAAGAGATATTTCCAATATAGAACATAATACTTAACCTAACTGCTGTAGGCATGCTTACAATAACAATTTAGAATGCTTTGTAACCTAATAGGTCCATGCTACAATTTCACAGCATTTAGAGGAGATTGGATTGAGTGTCTTGCCTTATTTTACTGTACTCTTCTGGGAGAGATCAACAGTTCTTACCACCATGTCTGCTCACCTGAAAAAAATAATAGAAGAAAGCACATTTTTTGCTTCATTGACTGAATATGTACTGAATATGTGCCAAAGTTCATATATTAGAAGACACCTGTGGTATAAGTGAGAACTGGGTCTTTAATAGCTGATGAGGTCATGCAAGTAAAGCCGTCATAAGCAGCATAGGGCTCTGTAAAAGACATCTGAGAGAAACTTTGAGTGCCAAAGTTCATATATTAGAAGACACCTGTGGTATAAGTGAGAACTGGGTCTTTAATAGCTGATGAGGTCATGCAAGTAAAGCCATCATGAGCAGCATAGGGCTCTGTAAAAGACATCTGAGAGAACTCATTTTCCTTCATGAAAAGCATATCTGGAAGTCTGCATACTGTAATCAAGAAAGGATTTCATTCTAACCCACAATGCCAGCATCCCAATCTTGGATTTCTAGCCTCCATAACTACAATGAATAAGCTTTAGCAATTTTTAAGCCATCCAGTCTATGGTAATTGGTTATAGCAGCCCAGGCTGAAGGGAGATACTGGGTTATTATAAATAAGTCATACATTACATTATTCCCAGGCAAATGGGACATTCCAATTATCTGTTGCAATGTAATGTATCTCCACAGACTTAGGGATCTTAAATCACCACAGGCCAGGAAGAGTTTGCTTGGGTAGTTTTAATTTGGATTGCTTTGGGGGACGTTAGACACAACTATGTCAACTGAGAGTTGAAACACCCAACGAAGACCCAAGGTGAGTGTCTTCCTCTTATCATCATGCATTCAAAACTCTTCACAGAGTCCCTTTTGGTGGATGGGTTTGTGTTTTCTTACAGGCTGGCCACATTAAAGTAGAAAGTAGAAAGAACTGTATAATTGCAATATCATATCTGACATTATTTTTGTTGAGAAGCATAAAGTAGCAATTTGACACATATTCCTTATTATTCTTTATATAAAATTATTGTAGCTATAGTTTAAAAGCTTTGAATCATATCTTTAAATTTCCCTCAAAATTTATGCACCAGAGAAGAGATCTGCTCAGTTCGCTTCACATCCTGGAATCTGTCTGTCTGCCTGTATGTCTGTCTATGGAGTTTACAGAATGAATAGGGATTAAAGAGGGTCACAGAGAATTTCAAGAGATGTGATATGCGGCTCATAAAGATTATACGTAGTTTGAAATGACAAAACAGTGACCCAAATGAGCTTCCAGGAAAAATCTGCTGTTAGATTCAGACCACTTTGACTTACAGGATTGAGACTGCAAGGGTAGAGATGAAAGACGGATGCTGGGCAAACTGACAGAGAAGTCCAGACTGGTGTACAGAAGGATGGGCAGATGCCAAGGCTGGACCAAGCTAAAATGCAGGGAAAGAGCCTGGCATTCTCTGCCCACTGGTCTTTGCTGTACGTACTACCAGGTCTCAAGTGAGAAGCTGTCTGAAAATACTAATTTGCAAGGTTTGAGTGTTTACAGCCTTAGAGGTGAATTGTTTGCTCATGATTGGGAGGCAATGCTTCATGAAAGAAGTGTAAGTAACTCTTTCCTTAATGATTGAGGTTGCAGTGGGAGATTATATGAAATCCTGAGGCTTTCCAACCCCTTGAAATGAGGCTAGCAAATGTTTATTGTTTCCTCAGGTGAGGGAACATTGAATGTTGAGCCTAAGACCTCAGACATGCAAGGCAAGAACTTGAACCTTAAACTCTATCTCCAAACAGTTTTAAAATAGTTTCCAGATATTAATGCTTAAACCTAGCACCTTCATTATGCTACACTAAGAACACTCTACCATGAACTTTGTTGTTTACAGGTTATGCAAAGTTTGGCATTTTATTATCATAGCCCAAACAGATGAAGGTGTGCACCAATTTCCAATTATTAATGTGTTTCAAATCTAAAGAATATAGTTCTATTCATTTTTGAAACTATTATATAAAAAGTTGGGCAATATGTAAGGGAGACCTCCTTAAGCAAGAAGAAGGAGTGGGATGCTTTGTTAGTCTGCCATTGTCTTCTTTGAAGCAGGCATTGGTGAGATAATCATTATTTGAGATGGTTAAAAAGCTTTTTGACTATTTCTGAATTGCTGAAAAACGCACTCTTTCACTGCCTTATACAAAACTTGCAGAAGAACTACAAGGGAAGCCTTCTCCACCATAACATGACTATGATGTCTTTATCTGAGAACTTCTACAATTTCCCAGTAGATAGACACAGTCTAAATTTAGGTTTCTCTAAATGGATGGCCATAATTAGAAAAATGATCTTAAAATACATGTCTGGACAAGTTTCTTAATTTAAGATTCATAACATAATGATACCAATGTTTCTTTGTGATGGTATAATGGCCTTTGTGATTACCTAATTACTCTAGGTTACAGCTAATAGATTCCCCAATTAGCTCAATTCAAAAAACACTGTAGGGAGGGAAATCTGTACCCTCCACCCTTAGTGAACAGTAATTTTGAAAATGTACAGAGGTGTTAGCATGTCCCTACCTGCAGTAAATACACATTTGTTCATATCTTCCCAGGGAAAAGCTAATGCAGCAATTTTACATGGGACTCTATGACAATTAGTATTTTTTTAAATATACTTGGGTAAAAAATGATAACATCAGGACAGAATAATAGGTTAAAGGCTGAGACTACAAAAACTTCTTCAGTTATAACAATAAGTTATTTATTTTGAAAATTAAGTTTAAAGATAGATTTAGTTCATTAAAGATACATAAAAGAATACTTCTATATCATATAACTTAGTCATATTGCCTAATACATAAGACTTTCAGATTGTTCAAAGTTTCCTTGAGGAACTTGGAATTTAAATAAAAAGTCAATGTTTAGAGAAAAGTAACAGTGATTTAGGTTTTCCTTTAATATTCATGAAGCCCCTCCTGGCACACACTCTTTTTGCTGTGTAAGACATTTGCTTTGAGAAACAAACAAAAAGTTCAGAGTTTTCAAACTGCATTTTTGCAGTAGATTACTTACCAAGAATTAAAAGTTTTAAAACTGATTTGATGAGAAGAATGGTGAATATATTTAAACAGTACCGAAAGGAGGTTTTAGGGTTTTATACACAGGAAGACACATCTAAGTGTTGTTCCTAAGGAACCAGCTTTCAGTGAAGTCTGTGAGCCCCTCTAGTAAGGGCTGGGCCTTGGGCCCTGTAGAACTGCCCTAGCTTCTGACTCATATCAAGAGGGAGGGGTGCGTTTCTTTTAACATGTTTTCAAAAACCATACTTTTTAGTTTTATAACCTGAACTCTTTTTAAATCTTCCAATGTTTCATATTGTGTACAGTATAATAGTAAGAACCCTTTGACAGATGGTTTTAAAATTTCTCACTAAAAAGGCCTATATTCAGTCAACCAATTGATAAAAAATGGCATTTCAGCTGCTTTTCTAAATTCTACTAGCAGAATCCCTGCAGTGTTTTTATTTTTAATGCTGTGATCAATATTGTTTGAGCAATCACAAGCTCAGCATCTACTGTAGGTCTGTAATAAAACAAATATGAAAGCAAAGATAGAGATAATGTAATTCTTGCCATTAAATAATTTATGTAATCTTACATGATATAACATATTCAGATGAGATCAATATTACTCATCCATTGTAAAAGTATATAAAAAAATCAAGGTTATTTTATAATGCATTTGGAATACAATGTCTTCCAAGTTAATTTAATCTTGCATAAATATGTACATGTGTGCATTTATTTTTTCACTGTATATGCTTTTCAATGCTTTGGTAATGATCCTTAATTTTTATACTCTTTCATGACATCACAAGTTGTGTTGCTTTCTTAGTTTTCTTTCTGTATTATTTATTGTTTATGCATGGTGACAAAGAGTTGTGATTTTTGCATGTTGGTATTAAAGATTTTTATTAGAACCATTTGAAAATAATTTATAAAACCAAAGCATGTTCAGATCTAGAGGTTACCATTTTATTCAAATCACTATATAAAAATGAAGTTTTTAGCATGAAAGATGATAACCTTTTGATAAACTAGGTATATGCAACTTAATTTGGAAACCATGTAATGTAAACAAGTATTGAAATATCATATACTCCTTACATGCAGTATGTGAGTGTGAATGCATGTGATGTTTGATACATGTTTATCATGTATGCACATGTTTTATGATTTAAATGTACATAAATATATACATAAATTTGTAAATAGGCCAGTGGAGAACTTTAGGTATCCTTCCCTATCACTCTCAAATATTCTCATAAAGCCAGGGTCTCTCATCAGGCCCATAGCTGGTTGTTTCTGCCTCAGCAGTCACCCACAGTGCTGAGATTGCAGGAACTGAACTATCTCACAAACTCTGTTAAATAGAATATTAGGAACCTGACTTCACTTACCCAGGCTTGTATAGAGGATGTTCTTAACCCAAGTCACCTTCCCAGATTCTAAATTTTGAGGCAGATTTAGTCATTGGAATGGATGAATGCGGTTTTCCTTCTTCCTGCTAATGTGCTGTGATCACTTCTCACCTGTCAAGCTTTTCACACACTTCAGAAGTACCTGTCCACTGTTCTTGTTATCTCAGTCCTCTAACATGTTGCTGAGTTCACTTTCCAAGTATGTTAAAGGAATTCTGCATCTATAATTATGAAATTAGTGCATGATCTTCTTTATTTGTGATTTCTGTATGGTTTGAAATCAGGGCAAAGTCTGCCTTGTAGTGTGATTTAGGACATGTACCTTTTCCAGTTCAGAAATGAGACTAGTTTCAAAATTACTTTTAAATCCATTAGGATGTGGGTTATATTTTCAGCTCTTTGTATCTTCTTCAATTTCAATGCTACCTAAAGTCACTTACCAATTTCATAAGATCCTTAATAACTACATTCTGTAAGGGGAAATATCGCCTCAAATTTCATATGGGACGCAAACTGATCAGGAATGCAAAGCAAACAAAAACAAACAAACAAAAAGCAAGCAAACAAGACCCAAAAATTTCTTCAAAGAAAAAAAGAGTATAGAGAAAGGACAGATATTTTAATCTTTGAAATTAATGAACAGTGACACTAGTGTGAGCCAGACATAGAGAGCAATTGCAGCACAAAGGGATCACCGAATGAAGACCCACAGCGAACTATTTCAAGATAGAATCATTCAGTTTGGTTTTTTTTTATTTATTTTTTTCCATACATTGTTTTGTTTTATTTTTTCCATTCAAGAACATAATTAAAGAAATAAATTTTTTTTCCTTTCTTCCCCTTCTCCCGGTCCCCTCCCACTACCCCCCCACCCCTCCTCCCTCCCCCTTCTTCCTTGAAAGAGGGCATGGTGCCCTGCCCTGTTGGAAGTTTGGGAATTAATGTTGTTTGCAGTGAACAGTTGTTGCAAGGAGCCTCCTTTTCATCCGGGTCGCCCAGAACCAGAATAACCACAGAGATACTGTATTAATGAAATCACTGCTTGGCCCATTAGCTCTAATTTTTTATTGGCTAGCTCTTACATCTTAATTTCACCCATTTCTATTAATCTGTATATCACCACGAGGTCGTGGCCTACCAGCAAAGTTTTAGCACATCTATCTCCATGGAGTCTCCTGACTCCTCTCTTCTTTCTCTCAGAATTCAGTCCAGTCCTCCCTGCCTACTTAAGGTCTGCCCTATTCACAGGCCAAGGCAGTTTCTTTATTCATTAATAGTAATAACAGCACACAGAGGGGCTCCCACATCAAACAGTGCTGGAAATGTATGCATGTACCTATGACAGAATGTTATTATAGATCCCAGGTGTCCACAGGGATGTCCATAGCTAGGTCCTTGGGCAGCAGAGGAGAGGGTACCAGAACTAGCATTGTCCCATAGTCACACTGATGAATATCTTAATCATATCCATAGAAATTTCGTCTGATGGATGGAGATAGAGACAGAGACCCACATTCACATCAGAGCAATGGATTGAGCTCCCAAGGTCCAGTCGAAGAACAGAAGGAGGGAGAAGATGAGCAAGGAAGTTAGGACCGCGAGGGGCTGGACCACCCACTGAGACAGTGTGCCTGATCTAATGGGAGCTCACCAAATCCAGCTGGACCGGGACTGAATGAGCATATGATCAAACTGGACTCTTTAAATGTGGCTGCCAATGAGGGCAGAATGAGAAGCCATCAACAATGACACTAAGACCTATCTCCTCTGCATGTGTTATCTTTTTGGGAACCTAGTCGATTTGGATGCACACTTTTCTAGGACGGGATGGAGGGGGGAGGGCCTTGGACTTCCCACAGGGCAGGGCACCATGCCCTCTTTTAAGGAAGCAGCGGGAGGGGGGAAGCGGGAAGGGACTGGGAGAAGGGGAGGAAATGTAAATTCTTTTTTTTTTGAATGGAAAAAAATAAAAGAATATGGGAAAAAATACAATAAAAATCTCTAACAAGTATTTACAGCTCTATAACTCTAATGAGAACATATAGGGATAATTTAGTGGCAATGGTAGCATTTCATTTCATAAGTCACCAGATTCCAGTTAAAAAGAAGAGGAAGAGGAAGAAGAAGAACAAGAAGAAGGAGAAGAGGAAAACAAAAGAAAAGAAAAACAAAAAACACATAGGAATTGATGAAAATATTTAATATTTCCCACCAATATGCTCCAATTAAGTAACATGACAATCCTAAAATCGAGGGAAATACTTGCAATGGATTAATGTTAAGAATATACACATAATTCAAAGTATCTCATTAAAAACATTAAAAAATATTCAAAATAGGATAAGCACTTAAACATCTATTTCTCAAAAATACAAAAGACCAATGAGTATATGGGAAGATGTTAAAATATTAACTAATAGGAAAGTATAAATGAAAGACTCACAGGGTACTACTTCATATATGTTCTAAAGGCTATCATTTAGAAGAAAGATTTATTTAGTGTTATTTTATTTTATGTATGAATGTTTTGCCTACACATTTTTACGTGCACCACATAGATGCCTAGTGGCCATGGAGTTCTAATGAGGGAACTGAATCTCCCGAGAACTGGAGTTACAGTTTTGGTCTATTCCCATGGGAAAAAAGGAAAGCCATTAAATGTTGGAACAATCTGAGATCGCTGGAATTTAGGTGCTTTAGGAGCATGGAGAACATGCATGTGAAATGGGTTGATCGTATTAGCTCTGTGGAATTTCCATGTGATCTAACACATATACCACATGAGTGAAATCAAAGCCCCAGAGAACAATAATCAAAGGCAGAATCAGCCTAAGCGTGTATCAACTATAGAACTGCCATGTCCTCCACTCTCTGTCAACATTCACACATGGGCAAGAGGAAGGCTTTTTCTTTTTTTTTTTTTCAAATTTATTTATGCTTTATTTATTGTAAAGAATATCTTTATACCCCAAGGTTACAAACCATTTACTAGAGAGTCTTACAGGTAATTAATAGTTTTATATTTTATATTGAAGTATATTATTTATTGTGATAGAACTTCTGAACCACTTTAACATCATTAATTGAGTTAATCTAGTTAATCTTCACTAATTTAAATGAATTATAACAATACATTTCTTTATTTGAAGTTGATGCAGCGCTTTGATGTATACTATGCCACTAGTACAAAAATCTTTAATTTACACCATATTCACAGTACATAAAGCTATTTTATTTTTTTTATTTAACATCAATTTTCTTATAAATATTCTCACGGGTGTTTGATTAAGTCATTACTTGCTTTTTAAAATACACTTTGGGAAATTTCCTGAGGTTTAATGTATAGCATCTGTAGAGTAAGAGGAATTAGAAATTTTCAATATATTTATATTCAAGAATAAGATATATCCTTCAATTTCTTGTGGCTATCTGTCTGACCAGGTGTCAGAATTGTGCAAGTATACCTTTCACATTATTAATAGTAAATTTCTAGTTCCTCCTTTGCTTTTTGATAATATATTAAATGTTTTGCAAATAGGAAAGCTATGGAATGTATGTTACAAAGCTTTTTACCTGAATCCATTAATGTTACAAAAATTGTTGTAGATTAAGCAGTAATCATGATTTTTTTCTGTTTTTTTATTTTTCCATTCAAAAATTTACACTTCCTCCCCTTCTCCCATCCCCCTCCCGCTCCCCCACTAACCCTCCTCCCTCCCACTCCATCCTTAAGAGAGGGCAGGGTGCCCTGTCCTGTGAGGAGTCCAAGGCCCTCCCCCCTCCATCCCTGCCTAGGAAGGTGTGCATCCAAATAGACTAGGGTTCCAAAAAGCCAACACATGCGGAAGAGACAGGTCCCAGTGCCATTATTGATGGCTTCTCAGTCTGCCCCCATTGACAGCCACATTCAGAGAGTCCGGTTTGATGACATGTTCCTTCAGTCCTGGTCCAGCTGGATTTGGTGAGCTCCCATTAGATCAGGCACACTGTCTCATTGGGTGGACCAACCCCTCGCAGTTGTGACTTCCTTGCTCATCTCCTCCCTCCTTCTGCTCTTCAACTGGACCTTGGGAGCTCAGTCCATTGCTCTGATGTGGATGTGGGTCTCTGTCTCTATCTCCATCCATCGGAAGAAATTTCTATGGTGATATTCGAGATATTCATCAATGTGACTATGGGACAAGTCCAGTTCAGGCCCCTTCTCCTCTGCTGCCCAAGGACCTAGCTGGGGATATCCCCGTGGACACCTGGGATCCCTTCTAGAGCCACGTCTCTTGCCAAACCTAAAATGGCTCCCTTAATGTAGATATCTTCTTCCCTGCTGAAATATCTGCCCTTCCTCCATCTCCACCCTCCCACTCCCCCAAGCTCTCCCCAGTTCTTCCCTTCTCCCTTTTCCTTCCTTCTCTCTCTTTCCCCCAACCGCACACCCATCCCTACCCCCACCCCCGTGCTCCCAACTTTTGCCCTGCGATCTTGTTTGCTTCCAATTTCCAGGAGGATCTATGTATGTTTTTCTTTGGGTTCACCCTGCTATTTGGCTTCTCTAGGCTTGTGAGCTATAGGCTTAGTGCCTTTGTTTATGGATAGAGTCCACTAATGAGTGAGTACATACCATATTCATCTTTTTGGGTCTGGGTTGTCTCACTAAGGATAATGTTTTCTATTTCCATCCATTTGCATGCAAAATTCAAGATGTCATTTTTTTTTTTTTTTTTGCGGCTGAGTAGTACTTAAGGAGATCAAGGGGATTCGAATTGGAAAGGAAGAAGTCAAACTTTTGTTATTTGCAGATGACATGATTGTGCACACTCCTACAGCTAATAAATACCTTCAGTGATGTGGCAGGATACAAGATCAACTCCAAAAAATCACTAGCCCTCCTATACACAAATGATAAAGAAGCAGAGAGGGAAATCAGAGAAATATCACCTTTCACAATAGCCACAAATAACATAAAGTATCTTGGGGTAACACTAACCAAGGAAGTGAAAGATCTATTTGACAAGAACTTTTAGACCTTGAAGAAAGATAGCAGAAAATGGAAGGATCTCCCATGCTCTTGGATTGGTAGGATCAACACAGTAAAAATGGCAATTCTACCAAAGGCAATCTATAGATTCAATGCAATCCCCATCAAAATCACAACAAAATTCTTCATAGACCTTGAGAGAACAATAACTAACTTTATACGGAAAAACAAAAAGCCCAGGATAGCCAAAACAATCCTATACAATAAAGGAACTTCCAGAGGCATTACCATCCCTGACTTCAAACTCTATTACAGAGCTACAGTAATGAAAACAGCTTGGTATTGGCATAAAAACAGAGACGTTGACCAATGGATTTGAATTGAAGACCCGGATATTAACCCAAAAACCTATCAATACCTCATATTTGACAAAGAAGCTAAAATTATAAATGAAAGAAAGAAAGCATGTTTAACAAATGGTGCTGGTATAACTGAATGTCAACCTGTAGGAGAATGAAAATAGATCCTTATCTATCACCATGCACAAAACTCAAGTCCAGATGGATTAAAGACCTCAATATAAATCCAACCACACTTAACCTGATAGAAGAGAAAGTGGGAAGGAGCCTGCATCACGTGGGCACAGGAGACCACTTCCTATGTATAACCCCAATGGTACAGACAATAAGAGCAACGATGAACAAATGGAACCTGCTGAAACTGAGAAGCTTCTGTAAAGCAAAGGACACAGTCATTAAGACAAAAAGGCATCCTACTGAATGGGAGAAGATCTTCACCAACCCCACATCAGACAAAGGTCTGATTTCCAAAATATATAAAGAACTCAAGAAACTAGACATTAAAATTCGAAATTACCCAATTAAAAAATGTGGTAATGATCTGAATTCTCAACAGAAGAAGTTCAAATGGCCAAAAGTACTTAAAGTCAAGTTCAACTTCCGTAGCGATCAGAGAAATGCAAATCAAAACAACTTTGAGAAACCATCTTACACCAGTCAGAATGGCTAAAATCAAAAACACCAATGATAGCCTATTCTGGAGAGGATGTGAAGTAAGGGGAACACTCATCCATTGCTGGTGGGAATGCAAACTTGTGCAACCACTTTGGAAATCAGTGTGGCGGTTTCTCAGGAAATTGGGAATCAACCTACCTCAGGATCCAGCAATACCACTCTTGGGAATATACCCAAGAGATGCCCAATCATGCTACAAAAGCATTTGTGCAACTATGTTCATAGCAGCATTATTTGTAATAGCCAGAACCTGGAAACGACCTAGGTGCCCCTCAATGGAAGAATGGATAAAGAAAGTGTGGAATATATACACATTAGATGAAGGCTTTTTCTATTCCATTAGCCTGAACTGGGTACGGTTTAAAAAATTCCCATGGGTCTCAGGCATTAGAATCCTTGTATTAGAATAATAATACACATAACTACTCAGTGCTTCATCTGTTTCTTACACATTCACTTATGGCTCCCTCCACTCCCCACAATGAAGAGATTAAAAATGTAGGCTCTTTATCGATAAACAGGAAAATTTAAATAGAATATAATAGCCTTAAAACTAAAAAGAAATTTTGACCTACACTATGGCTAAACATTCATCACTTTCTGCTAAGTGAAATAACTCATGAACAAATACATATAACATAGACTTCTATTTGCATTATTAATCTAGAGAGAAATCAAATTCATAGAAGAATGGTAATTGGAATGGAAGCTGCTGCAGTTTTGGAGGTGCATAGGAATGTATAGTGGCAATTACAGGTGTTTAGGTAAAATTAGTTCTGAAATTTCCAGAAGAGTTAACAGCACTTCGTAGAATACTTCAAAATTGTTACAAATTACTTCTGACCCTTTTGGCTGCTTTTGGGATTCTCTTCAGGCTTTTGGATTGTCTTGTCCAGCCTCGGTATGGGAGTTTTTGCATTGATTTACTGGATTTTACTTTATGCTCTTTTGCTGGCATCTCTTGGAGGCCTGCTCTTTTCTGAAAATAAAGCTGTAGGACAGTAGATCTAGGGGAGAAGGGAATGAGAGAAGGGAGGAGGAGTAGAGGGAGGAGAAAATTGTAGGGATGTATGATATGAGAGAAGAATTTATTTTCTATAACAAATAAAAGGAAATTCTACAATGTATAACCCATTAATTTGAATAGACTATTAAGTTTCTTTGGAGAGGAGAGGGTGGAACATTAATTATGTAAAATATAGTATTAATGATTATTTTATATGGTGTCAAAGTGAAACTAGGTAATAATAATTTCTTTGCAATGGCCATATAAATGTATTTCAAAATCTCTAAGAAAATTATGAAGTTGAAAAATCCACTTTCAAATCAAAGGTATATTTGTCTGTGTTATTTAAATCCATCAAGGCTACTGGCCGAGATGACTTGAATTAGAAAGTAGGTAGATCTTAATAGGGCCAGCAAGATGTCTTAGTGTGAAGGGTGCTTGCTGCTTGGTGCTCTAAGTTTTATATCCAGGATTGACATAGTAGAAGAAGAAAATTAAGTTCCACAAATTGTCCCTTGACCTCCATACAAGTGCTCATATACAAATAAAAGAATAAGTAAGTAAATGAAATAAAGTCATCAGTAAAAACACTTATACCTTTAAAACATTGTTGTAGCTATGGTTGACCAACAATAATAAAGAAACTTAATATTTCCGTATGTAGTGGGCATTCCTCTAGTTTTTAATACTGTCAGGAAGGCTAAGCTTAGATCCTGTTTCAAATATATATAATCTTACATTTGATAGAATATATAAAAAACAGAAACATATTCATCCACATATGTAGTTATATGTGTATATGTATTCATTTTTGTTGTGTGTGTCTTGGTTTATACACAAACACACACACACACATATGTAGAAAATACAATATATATTGTAGAAAAATGTAGGAAGGCAGAAACTCAGATGTCTTTTCTGGTAAGATGCCCCTACTGCTTCATGCTTAACAGTTCTTGGAATGTACTAATACGATATCTTGAATGAGGAAGAAGTGTCTGGTACAACTCAGGAGTTGTGCCTTCAGTCTCACCTAGACATTCTCTAACAGGATCACTGCATGCAAAGGGATGACTGAAGTAGATAAACTCACTGGGGGATCCTTAGCTACAGTGAAATGTAGAGCATGAACAAACAAAACTCTATACCTCTGGTTTCTCCAGGAATGGATCCTCTCACATCTGAAGTCTTAAAATGTACATGTTTAGGTTGTTATGTACAAAGTCCTAGGTTGATACTTCAGCAATATTAAGAAGTGGGACCTTCGGAAGGGTATTAGGTCATGAGAACAAATCTCTCATGAATGACTGCCCTAAAAGTATTCAAAGAGAGCTTGGACATCATATCCAATATGTGATGAGACTGCTAGAATACAACGATGTCAACATCAAAGATGAAATCTTCTGTCACCCTGATCTTGAAACTACTAAGCTCCGTAATTGTAATAGCAAATTGCTGTAGTTTGTAAATTATCTACTGTAATATATTTGTGATAGAGGCATGAAGGATCTAAGAAAGTCAATTTTTGATTATTATTTACTTTTCTGTGAGTACTACTTCTGGCATTCTCTATCTTCTTGAAGTAATGCAAGTTGTATTGATCTTATTAATACAATTTTTAAAATGTGAACTAATATTTAAATGAATTTATAATCATCAAGAGTAATCAAAATATTCTTAAAACTGAAAAGTCTATAAAAGACATGGAAGAAATGAGGTATCTTTATATCAATCAATATTTATTAGCACAAATGTTTGTATAGTTTTTTGGTAAATCTTAACTTATATAGAACTATGAATTTTCTGTTAACAGATAGCAAGAGACATTTAGATAATACTAAAGGTAGATTGCTTTTTGATAGGTTTATTTGTATATACATATAGATTGGTGTGGGTAGGGGAGGGTTAATATTAATTAGAATCATTATCACGTGAGTAAACATTTTCTGGGAGTCTTGCATCTGGGAGGTACTGGAAATATGGCATCACTTTGAGTTTGCATAGGTGGTACTAAGTCAGCAAGATTTATTTTCTGTTGACTATGTGGTTTCTTTGGAAGTCATGACTTCATTTACTCAACCTGAATTTATGGGATATCTTAACCATTGGCTGCAAGGATAAAATTTGAACAAAATACTTCCTACAAGGAAATGAAGTTCCATTTTAGAAGGTGACCACAGAAAGGAACATATTCCATCCTCTTGAACAAATTTCATGAAGAAAAAGTAACACGTTGTTTGTTGGTCAGATACTAAAGGGTCCTACATGGTGTGTTAAAAATGTTTTACAAAAGCAATTCTGAGCTATACCCTAAAACAATAAATAACCTATTTCCTAAAATGAATAAGAGGAGATACTGCATGCAAATATACAGAGTGATAAAATAGATTATTCAACTAAGTTCAAAGAATGTGGAAAAGACAGTAAATGTGGACCTGTGACAAGAAAACTGGGCTTGGTCGTACTGGCCAGAGTCTCTTATGCTCTTTAAATCACCTGATAGCTGAGAAAAATATCTGAATTCCACAGCAAATGTTTGTCTTAAAATGTTTTAGTAAAACCTTAAATGCAGTCCTTTGTTCAACTGTTGGTCATCATGTAATAGTTTTAGCCCTGCTATTTTAAGTAATATTTAGCAATATTCACATAGAATGTCATAGGAATGAAAGCAAAAATGTAAATAATACAGAGGTATGTTCCAGGCTTTCTTTTTGGCTACCAAACAGCTCTTAAGTCATTATAAACAAACTTTTTATTAGTTATGGATGCTTGGCCTTATTTTAGCTCTTATTTTAATTTCTTTCTCTTTCTCTATGTTTTCCTTGGGTTTTTACTTTTCTTTCATTCTGTAAATCTCACTTTCCAGTTTCCTCCATATCTGACTAGCAGCTACCTGGCTTCTATCCCCAGGCATCTCCCTCTTTCCCCCGTTCTCTCTTTTCTAACATTCCTGACCACAGGTTGTTTTCCTATTTATTCTGTCTGACTGACAACCTTGTCTCTCCCTCCTCTGTGTAGCTATTAGCAGTTCAGCTTTTTATTAGACTAATCAGGTGCCTTAGGAAGGCAAGATAAAACAGCAACACTTCTTTACATGGCTAAAGAAAACAGCATAAACAGATGTAACGCATCTTTGTCTAGCTAAACAAATGCAGCATAAACAAATGCAATACACCTTTACATAGTTAAAGCAATATTCCACAACATAAATCCATATAACACATCTTTGTCTAGTTAAAATAATATTCCACAACAGAGTTGAAAATAAAGTTAGTAAGATAAATGAGTAGGTAAGCATTCTCTTAGTGATTCCCATAAAGGGCTGGGCTGGGTCACTGCTATGCCTGCCCTCTATATATTCTGGGTTACATCTGTAAGAAGAGCATACTACTATACATCTTTCTATGACTTCAGGGGAGAAGAATTCTTTTTTTTTTAAGTCTAAAAACAGAATGCCTATCATGAAGCATTTACCAAGAGTTTATAAGATACTCAATGGCCATGTGCACATAGAATTTGAATTCAGTTAGTCTTGAAGTCACATTTTCTATTTGGCAAATAAAGTGTATGTTCTATAGAAAAACTGAGTTTAGATGAAAGTCATATAGTCAAGGGTGCTGAATTCCTACTCCTCACTAGCTAACCAGACTGAGATGGCAAGGTCACTTTCTAAACACTGTACTCATCACAGAATAGTTTTTAACACTCAGCATTTGTCAAAAGCAGCCAATGTCATCTGGGGAATTATTCTGCCTATATACCAACTGAAACAGAAAGGAGAGAGTGTTATGGAATAATATACAAGTCTTTCTTGTGGTTGGGATAGCATCAAATAGATAGAAATATTTCACTCCTCTACAATAAAGAGCCAAATGTGTTAATTGCTTATGAAGCAGAGTAACCTATAGGAGGTTTTTGCCTTCACAAAGAATGAACATGCGTTCTCCTAACTGAAACTTTTGGTTTATCTCAGTGAGTGTATCTGTCCTGTTTTTCTCTGGTGACTGGTAATAAACACACACACACACACACACACACACACACACACACACACACACACACACAAACAAAAACAGCACTAAACACCTTTTAAGCAACATTACTTGGAGAGTCTTCACTTTTGGCAAAAATATCAGGTGGATAAAAAACCCCACAGTGTTTGTATGGAGACTTGGTCGTTACCTATAGATACCTTTTTTGTTAAGAAAAATTACAAGATACTTATTTGCTTTACCTCACATAGCTGAGTTAGACATACTGTGAGTCCTTAAAACTGAAGTAGGGTCACACATTTCTTATTAAATATCACACTGGAGAATAAGAAGAGAGGAAGCATGTATATCTGTGACAGTCATAAAAGGAATGTATAGATAGGGGTTAAATTGAATCCCAACTTTCCTCTGGAGATGAGGGGCCGCTGTAGTAGGAAAATCTCTCTTCCTATCCTAGAGCTCTTTGGGAATATTAATGGGCCAGAATTCTAGAAATTTTTCCAGAAGCTGAAGTTATAGAAAACATATACCTTAATCCAGGTAGTGGTGGTGCACAACTTTAATCCCAGCACTTCAGAGGCAGAGTTGGGTGAATCCATTTGAGTGCAAGGCCAGTCTGATCTATAGAGCAAGTGACATGACAAGCTCCAAAGCTACACAGAGAAACCCAGTCTCAAAAAACAAAAAAAAAATGTGGAGACCTTAATATAAAAATACGGATGGACCCATAGAGAACATCTTGAAAGAGAACTGACAAGATAAATACAAGGACAGGCAGTGGGGAAAATAGAGAAATTATTGGAGAAATGATATATTTGGAGGAGGAAGGAAAATGCACCACCTAGAAGAAAGGATGTAAAGATGAGGTGCTGCTGGGGAAGACCTATAATTTCCACTAGAGTCAGTGCAGATTGGTGCCAGCATCTCCAGCTGCTAAGCAGCTGCACTTCCAGGCAAATCCACTATGCAACTGATGCGCAAAGAGAGCCTTGCCACTTCCAAGGCTGCTCTTCAGTGATGTAGTGTCCCTGCTTCTCAAGTGTAAGCAGAATGGAGAACAGAGTTCTGTCCTCGCAGAAATAACGCTGCAGCAGGCACCCAACAAAGCCTCTTGGCTTCCCTCAATATTTTAAAGACCTGATAGCAATGGGTCTTTCACACATGATGAGTAAGATAATGGTAGCACGTCCTATAAGTGAAAATTTGGAATTCATCCATAGGACAACTCCCTTTCTTCTGAAATAAGCATGTATCTCTGTTCTTTGGTATCTGCTAATTGGAAATTACAGCTGAAAATATTTAAAATATGTTATGCTTCATGGTGCTAGTGCCAAATTAGCAATGAGTATGTGATGTATGTGCACTTGCTAGGATGTGTGCATGTATACACACAAAAACACACACCCACAATGACTAGCAAAAGCAAGAAAGGAATAAATCCTTAGAATATTCATAAGAGCTTTTAGGAATAGGGTGTATATAGAAAAATTATGCCTACTCTTTATGCAGTCCAAATTGAAAAATGCAGATGTCTAAAGATCCTTCCCAGGATATACTGAGGTCCTCATAACTTGGAAATTCACTCAACTGGTCAATTTACAGATCATTTTTTAAATCACTTAATATTTTGGAGAAAAGAGAAGTAGTTCAAGAGACCATATCAAGCATGGTCACTGAGGTAATCTCATGAAGTGTTTGACGGAGTGACTCATCAATTACTGATGTTTTTGGAGTTTCGGAGAACTACCTCACTTGTACAGCATTCTTGGCAAACATTTAACTTTCCTTCTTTGATCTGCATTACTTTTACAGAAAGCTTTTTAAAGTACTGAATGAAAATTCTTAGAGACTAACTGAGATGATTTACTATTCCCCCCTAACTCCATTGACTTATAAGGTTTAGCTCAATGCTATTTAATATGATAGCCATGGAAACAGAGCAGAAAAATACAGTGTATAAAAAGCTATCTTTGATCATTACTTCACATGGGGTCTTGTTCTAAGCCTGCATAAGAGGATGTGATATTTTTCATACATTTTCTATGTTACATATGAAAACAAAATTATGTCAACAATGTTTTAGACAGCTGTCTAACTTGATTTTTCTGTATGCATTCTGCTTTGAATTAATTTTATTGAGGTGTCAGTCATGATAGAACAGAGCACGGCATAAAAATTGACTTCACAAATAGTATCAAATAATAAAATTCACTATTTTAAAAAGAATTTTCTAACTACACGGATATCATGAGAGTAACCAACTACTTTCTGACTAGATGTAAGTCTAACTCCACTCGATGAAACCCATTCCTGGCACCGTTAACAGGCAAAAACCCAATGGCTAGACAGGTTTGAGGCTTGGAGAAGAATTTACTGTTACTCTGCTAAAGGAACATCATAATAAACTGATTCCTAATGAGTTAACTTTATACCCATATATAATGATTTCTCAACCTTTATTTGAGAAGCTTCTATTTTCAATAGATTGTGATTTACTCAGAGGTCCACAGCTGGTCAATGTTCAGAGACTAAAAGACTACAGAATGCTCAGCCCAAATGGAACACATATCTTGTACCTTGCCTCACAAGATTGGAAAAGGGTAAGAGCTGCTAATGGTAGGTGGCCTAGAAAAAAACATTTTCTAGAACTACAAGAGAATCTGTACATGCAAACCCACAGCAATCATCAAAGCATGCACAAACCTGTGTGAGCCCAAGCTTGATCAAATTCCAGCATGGAGAGTAGAGTTCAACACCCATCTCATTCCTAGCCACAGAGTGAATTGCAATTATTAGCTGCTGGTGCAGAGATAGATAATTTTCTCTAAAACTGTGGCCCGTGATAAGCTGATGATGTGCTAGTTGAAGACCATACATCCAAGAGTAGGTGGGCATCAAAAATTGGTCTCAAAAGTTAATTTAAAAAAGAAACGGGCACAAAGTTACCAATTAAAATCACAGAATTAAAATATTTTAACAGCAGAAAGTTAGTCCATCACATTAACAAATTGCAAAAGAAAAACTATCTCAGTATCCACAAAATTAATTTAAAACCCATTATTGATTTAAAATTGTCACTGAATTTAAATGTTTAATGATACGTTAACCTTAAATTCTACCAACCCTCTTTTAAATGTCTTTAAATGCTTACTTGATGATGTACTAGGAAATCAGCATACAATCATGATTGCACACAATATCCTATACTTAAATGGATTTAAAAAACATTGGTGAAAAATATCTCACTGTAATACAATTCTCTGATGAGTATTGTAGGGTTACACAACTATGGGTAAGAAAGCAATACTATAGTAATTAATTCCTCATATTATTCATGTAAAACTTTACATAATAGTGAGTAATACATTTGCAAAGGCAACATTGTATTGAAAGTCTATCACTAATTAGAACAAAACTTTAGGAAAGGCAAATTAAATTATAGATTGAAATCCATTCTTCTCTTTTAATTCCTGTTATTTTTTTGGTGGTAGTGTTGTGTGTTTCCCTTCTTTGGGTGTTGCTGGGTCCTAATGTCTTCCTTGGGGGAGGAGGTGAAAAAGCACATCGTCAACAAACACAGATGCCAGGAGTCAAGTAGAAGCCTTACAGCAGACTCATTTATTTAACAACGGGGGAAAAACTTACATACCCTCCCAATACCCAGGCATTCTGGTCCATTGACAGTTGACATTTCATCCTCATCTCTCACTGACTAGGCACGATCAGGACCTCTGACAGTGCCTGTTGCTAGTCACTTAGGAAACTCTGCTTGGTAGCTCCTTATTGGCTAGGCACAGTTCCAGGAAGACTGGAACTCCTTTTGGTCTGGTAATTTGGTAAGATAATTTGGTCTTATCTTCCTACATATCCACCCTTTTTTATTTATTACATAGGGTGATCAGCAGGAGCCAGAGTTCTTTTCTCAGGCCTTGTTGACCCAGCCTCAGGAGGGCTCAGCAACTGGGATGTACATGTCTTAGGTTGGCCTGATGAACAAGCTTTTCCCCATCTTTGACTACTAGCCTTCGAAAAGCATTCATTCCTGAAGAACTGCCAGGTAGGGGGGACTAGGCAGTAGCCTTCTGAATTACAAATAACCAGGCATGCACAACCTCCTGTGGAGGACTGCAAAAAGGATTCCTGAGAGCCATTAATACCTGAAGAGTCACCTTAGTTGCTTTAGTTGATGTTGGATCAATTTGTGAAGAGTTAACAAACTGAGAGCAAGAAAGAGGAGTATATACATTAACTATTCTGGGTTATTCCCTCCTTGGCGGAAGCAGGCTGATGCATAACTGGACCCACATTGGTGTTGTGGCAGTCTAAGGAAAAACATAAGCACACCCTTTCCCCTGGGTTAGCAGGGAGCAGAAGATTGCCATTGGCAGGAGATAAAATCTCACCATCTCACCAGGGGCTGGGTGTGCTCCTTAGCAGGGATGCCCAGTGCTTATAAGCTGAGCTGAGCCCCTTGTCATCAAAACTGAGGAATTTCATATGGAAAAGTTCCTCTGTTAAGGCCAGATGAGGATCTCTCCCAGCCTCTGGTGAGACAGCCCTGGCCCACAGCTCCTTGAGAGCTCTGTTGGTCTCTCCACAATGACATGTCCCTGTGGATTGTAGGGGATGCCAGTGGTGTGGGAAATCTTCTAAGAGCCAGAAACTAATTGAATTGTTGAGAGAAATAGGCAGAACCATACATGCAGACACATAGACATACATACACTTACAAATAATTAAAAATAAAATAAAAAAAGAAATGTTTTGAAAAGAAAAAAAACAAAAAAAAAATAAAATGGGGAAAAATTAGAAAAAAACAAAAGACAAATAATTAAAAATAAGATAAATATGTTATAATGTAATAATATCTTACTGAGTATATATAGATATACCGCATCTATTATCATCTGTCTATCATCTATCTATCTCTCTCATCTATGTATCTATATATTGATTTATCTATCTACCTATTTTTCTATCCCTATCTATCATCAATCTATTTATCGATCTATCTATCATCTATGTATCTATTTTTCTATTGATCTATTTATTTTATCTATCAGTCTGTCAATATATACTTAAGTTGCTTAGCCAAAGAAAGGTAGTAAAGAGTCAAAAATAAGTAAGGGGAGAAATAGAGTGTTGGGGAGATAACAGAGTTTTGAAAACAATAGATTTTTGGTTTTCTTCTGTCCCGCACCAGGTGACTCTTCTGACATGAGAGAAAAACCCTGAATTTTTCTTCTAGCAACATGCTTGGGTTTAGAGAAGGAGAGATCCACACACCAACTCCAAAGCCAACTTTGTTTTTTAGTTGAGTCAGGACTTCAACTTTTCTGAGAAATAAATAAATATAGATGTTTAGGTAGTGAGATCTAATATGTGACAGGTACTCGCTCTCAGTCCTCTGAGTTATTATTAGAATCTGAAAAGGTCAGGGTGATGTGAGGGGTGAGAGTAGAGGAGGGAGTGCATGGGGACTGTATCTTTATTGGAAGTGTAGGGAACCCTGCTAAGATCTTGTCTTTTGACAAGTAATTGTCAATTAGTTTGGTATTAAATTCAAAATGATAGTATCTGATCAACCACTCAATCCAGGAATTAGTCCTGGAATGTCCAGGAAATTAGTCAGTCCTGTTCAGTTAATCTCTAAAAGTGGTTTCCTAAGGAAGAAGATGGACAATACTCCAATTAAATGCATGTCCCCAATCAAGGACTCTAGGATCATCCACATGACTAGGAATACTTTTCACACTAGCTCCACAAAAATATCACTTGACCGCCAATCAATCTCACAATTTCCTACAAAACTTATCTGAAGGCCCAGAATAATTTGATTTTTTTTGTCTGCATTTTTATTCTGAACCTTAACACCATTGACCCTAAGGGGTTGCTGACCCACATTTACTTTTACGAAGCTGAAGGTACTAAGGTGGGGCATTTGCTCCCTTCACTGCTAGTTCTATGATTTCTCGTAAGAGCTTGATAAATTGACAAACATTGTGCCAAATGTGTTTTACTATCTTATTTAGCCATTCTCCCCTTTCAGTGTCTGTTGCAGGGAGAGGCTCACTTGTTTCATCCCGGCCACCCAGCTAGCTTAGCCAGAAAATAACCACACAGAAACTGTATTCATTAAAACACTGCTTGGCCCATTAGCTCTAGTTTCTTATTGGCTAATTCTTACATCTTAATTTAACCCATTTCTATTAGTCTGTGTATTATCATGTGGCTGTGGCTTACTGGCAAGATTCTAACCAGTGACTGTCTCAGGCAGAGGATCCATGGATTCTCTCCCTCTGCCCTTTTTCCTCCCAGGATTCAGTTCTGTTTTCCCCGCCTACCTAAGTTCTGCCCTATCAAAAAGCCAAGGCAATTTCTTTATTCATTAAAGCAACACATAGACAAAAGGACCTTCCATACCAGGTGTCTGGAAAATGAACCCAGGTGGGCAGATTGCAGGTGTGCACCCCTAGGTGCACAGCTCACTCCTTGTCCTTCAACAGATCCAGAACACAGCACAGGTGGTTGGCCTTGAAGCAGTGGCTCTGGCAGCACCGGGCAAGAAGCCCAAGCTCCAAAGCACTCAATTATAGATCACAGCTCACACACCTCAGGTCTGGCTAGCACCAGCCTCCAGGCCTTCATCTCCCATGCCTCCACGCAGCTCACTTCTCCCTGCTGAGGCAAACGTGGCACTTCCACTGATGACAAGACCTCCACTCTTCCTATCAGCACCCCTCTGAGAGAGACAGCTGGAGGTCGCAGTCAACAGGGGTCGGATACTGTATCAGACCCCTATGTCTAGTGATTAGTGGGGAATTTCTGTAGTTCTTCAGGCCACAGCTGTATGCCTATACTATGTCTCCAGGTGAGGGACAGCGTTCAGGCGCCGAGTGTCGGTTCTGCCTCCTTGAGTGTTGGGTCTTATATGGAGACGCTGGGTGAACTGCAATGGAAAAATTGTGCCTTCCTAACCAAACGGACAGACAAACATGACAGACAGCATGGAGGAAATCACGGGAGTCCCAGTGCTTACTTGACAAAGGGACTGAGGGGCCTTTCCAAAGAAGGAAAGGATGGGAGTCTGAGTGCATTCCTGCTGAAGATACTGAAAGGCCTTTCACCAAAAGTACACCATTTGGGGACACTGTGCAGCACCGTGAATGAGGAGAGGAAGATGACTAGAATCTGTGCCGGACAAACCACAAAAATTACAGCCACAAAAAAAAAAAAAGAACTCTGACCAGGTGAGCTAAAACCTGCTAGAAATTCCTGTTTAGGTACCAGCCAGATGTTGCTGGGTCCTAATGTCTTCCTCAGGAGAGGGAGTGTAAAGGCACAGTGTCAATGACCACAGATGCCAAGAGTCAGGTAGAAAGTTTACAGCAGACTCTTTTATTTAACAACAGGGGAAAAACTTATATACCCTCTCAACACCCAGGTGTTCTGATCCATTAGCAGTTGACATTTCATTCTTGCCTCCATTGTCCAGGCACTATCAGGACCTCTGACAGCTCCAGGCAGACTCCAGGTTGTCTCCTTTTGGTCTGGTAGGCCTTATCTTCCTACATTTGGGGTTTGCTGGTGTGAGGTTATTTGTTGCCTGTGTTTGTGTTTTTAGGGTGCAGTTAACTTCCTTGGGTTGGAGTTTCCCTTCTAGTACTTTCTGTAGGTCTGGAACTGTGGATAGATATTGTTTAAATCTGGTTTTGTCATGGAATATCTTGTTTTCACCTTTGATTGTGATGGAAAGGTTTACTGGGTATAGTAGTCTGGGCTTGCATTCATGGTCTCTTAATATCTGCAGCACATCTGTCCAAGATCTTCTGACTTTCATGGTTTCCATTGAGAAGTCGGATATAATTCTGATAGGTCTGCCTTTATATGTTACTTGACCATTTTCCTTTGCAGCTCTTAATATTCTTTCTTTATTCTGTATGTTTCATGTGTTGATTATTATATGGCAAGGGGACTTTTTTTTTCTTGGTCCAGTCTATTTGATGTACTGTAAGCTTCTTATACCTTCATAGGCATCTCCTTTTTAGATTGGGAAAGTTTTCTTTTATGATTTTGTTGAATATATTTTCTGTTCCTTTGAGCTTGAATTCCTCTCCTTCTATCCCTAATAATCTTATGTTTGGTCTTTTTGTGCTGTCCCAGATTTCCTGGATGTTTTGATTTAAGAATTTGGTGGATTTAATGTTTTCATTGACTGATTAATCTATTTCCATCATAGTATCTTCCTATAATTCTCTCCTAGTGCTGGGATTCTCTCTTCCATCTCTTGTATTCTGTTAGATATGCTTGCAACTGTAGCTCCCATATTTTTAACCAGACTTTTCCATTTCCAGAATTCTCTCAGTTTGTGTTTTCTTTATTGTTTCTACTTCAGTCTTCAAGTATTGAACTGTTTAAACTGTTTGCTTCACCTGTTTATTTTGTCTTGGTTCTCTTTAAGAGATTTATTGATTCCTTCTAATTTTTTGTCTGTCTTTTCATCCATTTCTTTTATTTTCTTTCTTTTTGGTTTTTGCAGACAGGGTTTCTCTGTAGCTTTGGTGCCTGTGCTGGAACTACCTCTTGTATATCAGGCTGCCTCAGCTTCATAGGTAGCTGGGACTACAGGCCTGCACCACTAGGTATTTTAAAAGAGAATAGTGGGATGCACAGGCTGAAAGTACACAGAGTGGGCAAAGACGTAAATGAGTGAACCCAGCTGAGCATCCCACTCTCTAAGCCCTTGGTACGAGGGGCAAAACCCCAGGGACCTCCCTCACATGCCTCAGTTTCAATAGCCAGACAGCAGGCAAGCTTCTGGCAGGTAGGCTGCTCCAAAACCAACCTGCCTCTGCCTCCTGAGTACTGGGATTAAAGGTTTGCACCACCACTGCCCAATTTCCTCCAATTCTTTAAGGGAAATTTTTCACTTCCTCTTTAAAGATCTCTATCATTCTCACAAAGTTATATTTAGGATCATTTTCTTCTACTTCTTATGGGTTAGAATGATCAGGTTTTCCTGTTGTATGACCACTGGGTTCTGTTGTTACCACATTGCTTTTTAGGTTGTTGAATGAATAATTTTTTCTTTTTTTTCTCTGATAATTTTTTATTACTTCATAAATAATAGGAATCAAAATTTCCACTTCCTCCCCTCCTCCCACTTCCTTCCCGCTCCCCCACTCACCCTCTCCCATCCCCCTCCTAAGAGAGGGCAGGTTACCCTGCCCTGTGGGAAGTCCAAGGACCTCCCCGCTACATCCAGGCTTAGGAAGGTGTGCTTCCAAAGAGAATAGGGTCCCAAAAAGCCAGTATATGCAGTAGAGACAAATCCCAGTGCCATTATCATTGGCTTCTCAGTCTTCCCCAATTGTCAACCACATTCAGAGGGTCCAGTTTGATTCCATGGTCGTTCAGTCTCAGTCCAGCTGGATTTGGTGAGCTCCCATTAGTTCAGGCACACTGTCTCAGTGGGTAGATCAACCCCTCGTGGTCTTGACTTCCTTGCTCATATTCTCCCTCCTTCAGCTCTTCAACTGGACCCTGGGAGATCAGTCCATTACTCTGATGTGGGTCTCTGTCTCTATCTCCATCTGTGGCTGGATGAAGTTTCTATGGCGATATTCAAGATAGTCATCAGGCTGACTACAGGACAAGGCCAGTTCAGGCACCCTCTCCTCCACTGTCCAGGGTCCTAGCTGGGGACATCCCTGTGGACATCTGGGAGCCCCTCTAGAGTCAAGCCTCTTGCCAACCCCACAATGCCTCCCTTAATTAAGATAGCATCTTCCCTGCTCCCACATCTGTCCTTCCTCCATCTCAACCATCCCACCCCCCAAGCTCTCCCCAACCCTCCCCTTCTCCTTTCTCTCTTCCCCTCTCCCTTTCCCCCTACCCCCATGCTCCCAACTTTTGACTGGCAATCTTGTCTGCTTCCAATTTCCAGGAGGATCTACATATGTTTTTCTTTGGGTTCACCTTATTACTTAGGTTCTCTAGGGTCACGAACTATAGGCTTAATGTCTTTTGTTTATGGCTAGAATCCACTAATGAGTGAGTATATACCATATTCATATTTTTGGGTCTAGGTTATCTCACTCAGGATAGTGTTTTCTATTTCCATCAATTTGCATGCAAAATTCAAGATGTCATTTTTTTTTTTTACCGTTGAGTAGTACTCTAATGTGTAGATGTGCCACACTTTCTTTATCCCTTCTTCCATTGAGGGGCATCTAGGTTGTTTCCAGGTTCTGGCTATTACAAATAATGCTGCTATGAACATAGTTGAACAAATGCTTTTATAGTATGATTGGGCATCTTTTGGGTATATTCCCAAGAGTGGTATTGCTGGATCCTGAGGTACGTTGATTCCCACTGTCCTGAGAAACCGCCACACTGATTTCCAAAGTGGTTGCACAAGTTTGCATTCCCACCAGCTATGGATGAGTGTTCCCCTTACTCCACATCCTCTCCAGAATAGGCTATCATTGGTGTTTTTGATTTTAGCCATTCTGACAGATGTAAGATGGTATCTCAAAGTTGTTTTGATTTGCATTTCCCTGATAGCTAAGGAAGTTGAACATCTTCTTAAGTATCTTTGGCCATTTGAAATTCCTCTGTTGAGAATTCTCTGTTCAGTTCAGTACACCATTTTTTATTTGAGTTATTTAGAATTTTAATGTTTCTTGCATTGGTGCCTACCCATCTCTTCCTCTAAGTGGTGTCAAGAGTGTTTTGCCTTTTGGTCCTATCCTTGCGGTTGCTGTCTGTGTTTTATGAGCTGCTCTGTAAGTCACTGTCTGTGTCTCAGGGAACCACCGAGGTCTCTCTTGATCTGTTCTCTTGGTCTGCTCTGTGTAGTCACAGTCTGTGCTTCAGAGTTTCTCTGAGGTCACAGGAGAAAGGGTGGGTTTAGGGGTGGAGTGTGACTTGTAGCTTACAGGATCCAATTGATGGGGTTGGTTTTGGAGCAGCCTACCTGCCAGAAGCTTGCCTGCTGTCTGGCTATTGAAACTGAGGCATGTGAAGGAGGGCCCTGGGGTTTTGCCCCTGGTACCAAGGGCTTAGAGAGTGGGATGCTCATTTACGTCTTTGCCCACTCTGTGTACTTTCAGCCTGTGCATCCCACTCTTCTCTTTTAAAATACCTAGTGGTGCAGGCCTGTAGTCCCAGCTACCTATGAAGTTGAGGCAGGAAATATGTGAACCCAAACAGGATCAATGGCAGCCCGGGTGATTTACTAAGTCTCTGTCTCAAAACAAACAATAAAAAGAGAGCAGATGATATAGTTTGGTGATGGTGAGTGGTGTGCTGCTCAGTGATAGAACAAATTTCTAGTATGTTTGATGTTCTGGGTTTAACTCTCAGTACCAAACAAAGTTAATCTCTACTCTCTATAACTAAGTTCTTATATTATACATTATAACTATATAATTAAGTTCTGAACGCTTTTATGCTGTTGGGTGGGTTGGGTGTTAGGTAGATTAGTTCCCTGATTATCTCTTCTCTTTGGTCATCAACTTTCATTAAGTTTCTGTTAGATATTAATTAGCATATATAGACTCAATATTCCTGAATTGCCAGGTGATGGTGGAACACAATTAAATTCCAGCACTAGGAAGACAGAACAATTGGATCACTGAGCTCAGGAAAGAGAGGTCCATAGAGCAAGTTCCAGGTCAGCAGGGCTACACAAAAATGCTTTCTCAAAAAAAAAAAAAAAACCAATACATATATTACTGTACCACACATGGCATTTCCAATATTGAAATGATTATAAGAACAAAAGTCTTCAGTGTAGCAAAATTCTAGAAGATTTTGAAGTAAGTACATTAGAAAGTTCCATCTCCCTCAGCAATCGTAGCTCAGCCCCTGAACACAGATGGAGCACTTGGCACTGGATACGCACCACAAGTGTGTCTTTTTACACATACTATATGCAGCCTGCCAAAGCTATTTTCACTCTGGGAACCATGAACTGAACATTTTCAACTCATGTGTATTAATAATCAACGTCCTAAAGTCATACTAGCATATTTTTTAGGCTAACACTTCTCTTTTTTATGCTTTATTTGAAAGGTCTAGGAAGAAGAAAATGGTTATTTTCATTGAACAGCAAAATAAATTTAATTTTAAATAAATATACATTCATAAACATCCATTTCACAACTGCCTGACACAAAGTATACTGGTTCTGTCAGGGGCCCTGTAACTTGCTCTTGCAGTATCTAAAATAGTAAAACCACATGTTTTATGATGGTAGTTCCTTGTTTCCTAATATTTGAGCCACAATAGTAGCAGTAATAAAAATCTCCAAACTAAAGGAAAAGTAATAGAATTTGATTTACATAGATATTAAAATCTTATGCTTTTCTAGTCTTCTGTATTTTAATGCTCATGAGTATGAAGTGAATGGGTATATATTAGGCTCAAGGAGGACAGAAGGGACACTTGGATTGAGAATGCTATTTCTTGAAAATACAGATTGGTTTTCTAGAGTATACTGTACCGTAAGTATGTACCCTGAGTAGTTTTTAAATGCTTTGTTTAGATTTATGACGAATTTGTATCTTTTTGCTGGGTAGGATTACAGTCTTTGCAAAACTTAAGAAAGTGGCATTATACTGAGTGTCACACTAGAATGGCTCTTACTTAATGCTCACAAATTGAAGACAAGAAACATTGCTATGGCAGTGTCTGCTGTGCATTTAACAACCAGCTTCTTAAGGAGAGTTTTAAATATTATTGATTTGTAGTGTTTTTCAGTTTTTATAGCATAAAGATTACAAAGCACAACGAGAATCCAACTACATTCTAACATTACTGAAAATGTAGCATGAGCCATGAGCCATCTGTACTCTTTCTGGTACCTCCACTCCACAGCACCATGTTTTTCAAAAGTATATACAATGGTATGTCTTGAATAATATAACTTCATTTAACCTAGCATCATAAGAAGCACTCACCAACATCATGGCAATATTTAGTATGGATGAGTGGGTCAAATATACCCAAGGTAAATGATCTTTTTCATTCCACAGTATTCAACATTTTAATCTGAAGGAAACATTCTGTTGGCTTTCTCTTGTCGTGATAGCATTCGAGCATATGATCTCTGCCGATCTTGAGAAAATAAATATAAAGAATTCATATTCAAGTATTAAATAGTGATATAATAAAATTAACAAGTAAATGTATGGAAATAGAAAAAAAGTCATCCTGAGTGAGTGACTCAGACCCAGGAAGACAAATATAGTATGTATTCATATATGTGTGTATATTAGCTGTTAAGTTAATGTTAACTGAGATACAACAGTAGAACCACAGAGGTTAGATATAGAGTAAGGGAGCTTGGGTTGGAGGCACATAGACCTACCTAAGGAAAAAAAAGATTAGATAGTTATGGATGGATACGGTGAGGGCTGGAATGGGAAGATAAAGCAGGCAGGAGGAGTAAGATTAGTAGGGGAACATGGGAGAGAGAGTTAAAGTTAAGGGTCACTTGCAAACCTAATACAGTAGAAATAATACTTTATGGAAATGCAATACAGTAGAAACTTCCTAGAATATATATATATATTATATAAGAGATGTTAATAAAATTGCCAAATAATGCGGGAGATAGAGCCCCAACTATATATTTTGTGTCATCAAAACTTCCAGTACCAAGATTTGGTTACATCTAATTTAGTTATTGGCCCAAGGGACCCCTTAATAAAAACATAAAGGAATAATAGAATTGAAAACTATGATCTTTGGCATTTGAAAAGTGAACATGTTATGTAGAACAAAACTTGGTGATACGCACAGTAATTTTGAAATAATTTATGTTTTATATCTTTATTCAAAAAGGGAAGCAAAGTTAATCTCTGATCTATTATTTGTTTTAAAACTGAAGTGTATTTTGATGCCAGTAGAAACAGCCATAGTTAAACTATGTATAAATAGAATTTAAACAGGCTAAGTGAGACTTTGCTGATTTAATAATCACATTTTTTACAGGATATAGAAATTAGAGTGTTCATGTAGATGGTGTTTGATGATGGAAAACAGACTCAAGCACAGCTACAAAAAGAGCATTTCTTTGTGTGCTGCAAGTATGGGATATTCTCTTAAAAATTCAGATAGCTAAGCACATAATCAGATATTCCTGATGTCATATTGAATCACGTTTGTGAACACTGATGTATTTTGACATGGGAAGTCAAACAGTCTGACTTCCTCTAAATAAGAATCTGTTGACTAATTCACAGGACCTTTTCATGCATTTTAAGTATGTCCAGAGGTGCTCCTTTTAAACAGGCTGCCTCTGAAAATGAGAGACCCGTACCTCAGATATTGCTTCTCAAAGTCCCAAAGGAAGGAAGAATTTTGGAAATGTTAGGGGAGATTCCTTGCTTTCCCAGTGACTGTCCTTTAGTTTCATGGATTGGGACATGGAAGACTGAGAAGGAATGAAGAACACCCTTGAAAACATTACTCCATCAGTAGTTTACCTTAATACGTAGACACATTTTGGGATTCAACCTCCAAGGTGTCTACTAAAGGTCTCCACACTTGTACTTTCCCATCTGACAGTTGGTGTCTGTAGAACATAGTGAGCAATGTGGTGCTCTGTATCTGACACTGGATTATGAAAAACTCTCAGACTGCTCCCCACTCCCTCATCCTGTGCTGCCTCTGGAGGAGGTCGACCACCAAAACCTAGAAGGATTTCCTGAAACCATCTTAATCTTGATGAAGACTCCAATGCAGGACCCTTCCCTAGAGTTTACAGTGGAGGAGTGAAATCTCAGATTCCAGGAGGTCACACCTCTACTGATTTAAGCCACCAAGTTTATAACCTTTTGCAAAGAAAACCTAGAAAACTAAATCAGGTGATAATGAGACCCACAGAGAGCAATTAAACAGGCAGTGGAGTTAGGTAACAATAGGGGAGTGTGAGAGTGGCAGAAGTCTTCAGTGACAATGTGATGTTGGGTTAATTTACTGTTTTGTCATTATAGTATTGGGCCTCCATTGGTAAAAGAGAACATCTAAGAAATGCACAAAGCATGGGTGTCTTGTTTATCTATCCTCTGGGCCTCTGGTCTTTAGATAATACAAAATGCAAAGCAAAATACACACAAAATGTAATGTATATGTTATATGAATATAGTCACCACCAAAGACCAATACATACATACATACATATAGAAACACACACACACATATCAAAATTATTTTTTCACAAAAAGATAGCACTGAAGGTTTGTTGAATATTACGATTGATGGTTTTGTATGCAAAGTTAAGCTACTAAAAGTTAAAGCCTTTAATAGATGTGATGTAGGTCAGAAGAAGTATCTAGAGCCTATATAATGCAGACATATGTGGCTCTGAGCATGTAGATGGAATGTAATGACGTGGGATTAAAAGCATAAAATGCAATTCTAAGATTTGATGATCAATCGTTTTTTCCCCTTTGTGTTTAAGTGAATTCGGATCAGTATTGATGGGGCTTGCACACGATGATACTTTTAGCTTGGTTGTTTGAAAGTGATTCTAGCTTTGAGAATCAAAGACTGTGACTACTCTATAGTGGGGGTGGTGGAAGTGGGCAGTGGTGGAAAGCAACCTTGAGGTGAATAATGAACAAATGTGACTGAATCATAAGACATCTTGGCATGATACAGTCAGAAGGTTAGATGTGCAAAGAAGTAATTTTTGTTAATAATTCAATTCCAGTTATTTAAAATAATTACTTAAAAATAAGTTGTCAAATCAATTCTACAGTTGAGGTCTCGGAGCAGATGCTGACCCTGTTTATTACCTGACATATCAAGATTTTCTTTCTATGTGTATGCATTCAATTTAGTGATAATTACAAAATATGTATGAAGGGATCTTGGACAATGTGGGTGGTTAGACCACAAATAAATGTGAAATGATTATCTGTATTGTCTATCATATTGGAACTGAGATTTACTGCTCAAGTAATCATGTATGACTATGAAAGGAGACAAATGCACAGATGTTAGTTAGAGTCCTGGTGGTGGGAATGCACAGGGTAATGTGGAAATCCTGGTTTTAGAATTTAAAGAATCATGAAGGGTGAAAAATTAAGCTGACATACAGTCAAACCTGGGTGTGGCACATGGAACCCAACTAATGTTGTGTGATTAGCAGTCAACTGCCTAGTCATAATGTGGATAGTAAATAATGGAATTGAGGGATGTCTCATTCTAGACAATTTCAACTACAATTTAATTTCGTATTTTTCTCATTCTGGTCTTTAAATATCACTACATAAAGTATGCAGAGTTTTAAGTCTTGCATTTAAAATGACATTATAAACAAAAACGTAACAAAACTAACTTTTATGAGGGAAACCCTCTTAAATAGAACTTATTTCAATTTAAATGGTACCTGTAAAGTTTGAGAACTGCTTTTGTTGTGCGGAGGTCACATGAAAGGAATAAGAAAGAGGAATTGACATACTGAATATTAACCTAGTTTTATCTTTTGTTAATTTTATATTTTTTTCTAGAGACATTGGGATTTGTTATACAGGCTGATATTAAGAATGCATTTCTTCAAAGTTAGGATTTTGTGTACATTAAATACTGTCTTTGTAGATAAGCCAGAAATTATTAGTAGAGATACATAGTAGATAGATAGTAGAGAGACATTGTTTTTACAGATTGTGAGAAATTTTCGAAATGTTTCCTTTAGTCTCTCTCTGTATTATGAGGGCAAAATGATATGCTAGTAACTGTTCCTAAACCCCTAAAGCACTTACATTCTGTCGTCTACAGCCTGTGGCTCTCCTGGCAACAGCAAGGTGAAGCTGAGACAGGCACTGATTGATGGCGGGATTCTCAGGCAGGAGGCCCAGTTCTGGGCCAGGGCTGGCACATGGCTTTGGTCTTAATAACTTGCCATTACACACTCTTCCTTTGGCACCCCGGAAACAAGGTTTGATTTATTTTTGATGGATCTTCCCCACGTTGAAACTCTATTGCTTTCAAAGTTGTTGCTGCGGCAACACCTGAAGTGATTTTTATCACTGCCATAAACACATTAAATGATTTCAGGTGCCAGAGACCTCTTTTTTTTTTCAGGGTCTCCTGCTTGATAAGTGAAGTCAGCTGTTAAAAAATGTTTTTCTGCTATTTTAACTTTTGACATGCCCTTAGAAAAATCTATATTCCTCACCAACGCTGTGTATGATACTGAATACATGTGGGGAAACACGGACTGACTGAGATTCAGATTTGTGAGCGTAAACAACGGACATTAAGTAAAAACATACCACGTTCTGCAACTGTATTTGCTTGCTCATAGAACTTGTTTGCAATGGGCTGATGCAACTAGGCTTTTCTGTGGGTTTCAATATGGAAGACTCTTAGAAAGAAAGTAGTGGAAACATCCTACTTGCTGCCTTGTCCTGATTCAGAGAATTAAAAGGAAATTATTCTAATTCATGCCGTAATCATTAGACAATTCTAAGTAAACTGGAAAATATTCCACTTGATGTAATGTCCTCTTGACAATGCACTGTCTTACTGAGGTGGACTGAATCATCTGGTCATCAAATACACTGCTGGAAAAGATAGTGAAATTCTATGTTCAAACTGGGCTTTAGGGAAAGCAACTTCACAAGATTTGGTAGACTTCCCATAAATAAATTGTCCTGGATAAAGGACATGAACAACGAATATTTAGAGAATGTTTAAGAGGGAAGTAGTAATCAAATCTATGTCAGGACCCAGTTTCTTAGATGATGAAACGCCAGTTTCTTTTTCGGCACAAATGTGACTGGAATCTGTAGGTTTCCACAGCCAGCTGTAACTGTTAGTGTTTCTGAAATTACAAGAGATTCTTGCCATCACAAGCATCTTTCTTTTGAATTAAAATTAACTCTGAAAATTTAGTTTTCTTATTTTTTTATCCATATGTTTGGAGAAAATGACTTTGACCAAAATTGGAGTTGACATCAGTTCTAATCAAACTTGTCAATCATTTGGAAAAAAAAAATCACACCACTCTTCTTTCACTTGGGCCAATTTTTTTCCTATATATAAAATAGCATTGCTATATCTAAATTAAATATCAAAATTATATTTGTGGATATAATCTTCTGATCACTGAGCATCATCTGATGCCAGACTGAAGGACCTTCATGGGTCAGCACTCGGTCTTCTGTGTATATGCTATGGCTTATAGCTTGATGTTTTACTGGGACTCATAACAGTGGGAGCAGGTATATCTCGGACTCTTTTGCCTGCTCTTGGAACTCTTGTCCTCCCATTGAGTTGCCTTGTCTAGCTTCAAGATGAGGGTGTTTGTCTTGTCTTATCCTATCTTGTTTTGTCCTCTTTAGCAGTTTTCTTTTGGAGGCCTGCTCTTTTCAGAAAGTAAACAGAGTAGGAATGGATCTGAGGGAGAGGGAATGTGGGGAAAGTAGGGAGACTTGAAGGGAGAAGAAACTGTGGTCTGGATGTATTGTATGAGAGAATTTATTTTCAATAAATACACACACACAAAATGACCTCATTTGTGGCCAAACAAAGGATTAGACAAGCTCTGTACTATATTTCCCTTACTTATGTGCTTAACTATCATAAATTTAGGCAGAATATTAAGATGGGTATTTCTGTTTTTAACTTTGCAAAATGTTTCCCTTCCATAAGATGATGTTGAAAGGACCAAATATTTACATGAGTTTCAAATTTTGTAGCACAGAAACATTTATGGCTATCTATAGTATAACACTAAATAATATGTTGTGTACATATTTGTGATATATAAATATACATGTTTATATATGTGCATTCATATGGGTGTGCATAAAAGTGTACTCATGCATATGGAGATCAGAATCCCATGCTAATTGTCTTCTTTATTTTCAACCTTCATTTTTAAGATTAATCTTCTCACTACACCTGGAATTTGCAGGTTATGCTTAGATATGCTTCTCAGAGTTGAAATTTTTGTTGTAGAGTAATATTTTCCATTTTGATAGGCAATAAACTTCCTGTCTCCTCCCATCTTCCATTTTTGATTCAGTCCTTTGACTATGACTAGAACCAGAAAGAAAAAATAGACCCAAGCTTTATTATCTAGCTTATTTATTTTTCAAGTGATTGTTGAGAAAATGGAACAACTAAGACCAAATATTAAAATAAAATATTGACTGCCATGAAATCAATAGATTAAATTGTGAAAGGATATAAAATTCGACAATTATACATTCATAAAGGGGGAATTAAAAAAAATTTCTAGTACTGTCAAAAGTTATAATGTTTGTATACGTGACCTTGTGTATATCTATGTGTATTTCTATGTCTGCAAATATATGTGCTGTGTTTATAAAGGCCTTAGTGTATACTACAACAAGTCACAATAATCTACAATGTACAAGACATCCTAATCATCAAGCATTTAGTTACTAGCTGAAGAACATACCTGAGTTTGGTGGGTTAAGTATGATGTAGAAATTTTTCATTTACATCTTTTGACAAATTCAGGGCATGTAAGTAAAAATATCATTAAATAAATATGAAAGGAATAAAAAAATTAGAAGGAAATTAAAAAATAAATATCAAAATATAAATTGCTACTATTGACAATAAATATAAATTATTGAATCATTATATCAAATAACTTGTTAACCACTCAGAATTCAGAATAGGAAGCAAAAAGAAAATTGTACTAAAGAAAATTGCTCATATTGTAGAAAGAAAGGAAGGATGAGCAGAAGGCCATATTCCTACACCATCAAAATAGCACAAAAATACCTTAAAACTTCAATAGAGCAAAATTATGAAGCTGAAGCCTGTTATAATTGTTATTACTGAAATAAATGAAAGAAAAACATGAAAACTCATTATAAAATTATTATAATTATAATAAAATTACATTTTAAATATTCATAAAGATTAAACTATAGAATAAAAGGCTTTGAAAAGTTAAAATGTTTTAAGAACAAATAAAGTAAATTTGAGCTTAACATATTAAATAATATTAAAAATATATTATCTAACAAAAACCGAAGTACCACAAAGAGAAACTTCTGTTTGAGTTGATGATCAAGGTTGTGCATCTGACTCCTTAAAAAATACAGACTATTTCTTTTGCCTTTTGCTTCCTCTTAGAGGCTGGGACAAGACTCTTCTGCTGAGGACACCATAACATTTGTACAGAGGACACAGACCATTTGGGCTGGCTCTAACTTGAATGTAGAGCCTTAGACTGCTCGGCCATCCTGAGGGCTCTAACCTGAAAGCCTCCTTTCTGTCGTCTGTGTTTCATAGTACCAGAAGGTGCTATGCAAGCTGTAGGGAGGGACTCAGTCAATAGTTCCATCTAGCTGTGATGTATAAGAACCACAACCACACTGACATCCAAAGGGGCTGCACCAGCTTGCACTCCCACCAGCAATGCAGAGTGTTCCCTTTTCCCCACAACGTCTCCAGCATAAGCTGTCATCAGTGTTTTTGATCTTGGCCATTTTTACAGGTGTGAGATGGAATCTCAGAGTTGTTTTGATTTGCATTTCTCTGATGACTAAGGATGTTGAGCATTTCCTTAAGTGTCTTTCATCCATTTTAGATTCCTCTGTTTAGAGTTCTCTGTTTAGGTCTGTACTCTTTTTTTTTGTTTTTGTTTTGTTTTGTTTTTTAAAAAAAGTTGGATTATTTGTTCTTTTGATGACCAATTTCTTGAGATCTTTGTATATTTTGGAGATCAGACTTTTGTCTGATGTGGGGTTGGTGAAGATCTTTTCCCATTCTGAATTAAAAGCTTTTTATTTTCTGAAAAATAAAGAACTTATTGTTTTAGTGATATAATTACTATATAAATAGTGGACTAACGGGGCTCAATTGTGTGGTTAGCATTTATTGCCTCATCTGGTTGTGGTCACGTGTTAACACAGGTACAGTTATCTGAAGGACTGCCTAAGCTAGGTGTCTGAGATGGTTCATTGATTGACAATCTCTGTTATCTGTCATCTATGGGTTCACATAAGGTATCAGTGAAAACACCTACAGAATTCCTCAACTAGTGAATTCAGTCTTTCTTTTATTTTATTTTTTACTTTTTTCTTAAATCTTTCTATTTTAAGTTATTTTTATCCATTTTGTATATCAACCACAGTTCTCCCTCCCTCCCCACTCCCATTTCCTCCCTCTCCCAACCCATCACCCATCTCCTCCTCTTCACAAGGGGTAAGGCCTCCCATGGGGAGTCAACTAAGCTTGGCACATTAAGTTCAGGCTGGATCAAGCCCCTCCCTCCGTGCATCAAGGCTGTGCAAGCTTATCTCACAATAGGGAATGCGGTCCAAAATGCCAGGGCACACATCAGGGATGGGTCAATGTCTCATTGCCAGGGACACCTCAAATAGACCAATCTACACAACAGTCACCCACATGCATAGGACCTAGTACAGTCCCATGCAGGCTCCCCAGCTGTTGGTCTAGAGTTCCCAAGAGCTAGGTTCAACTGTCTCTGTAGATTTCCCCATCATGATCTTGACACACACCCTCTTGCTCATATAATCATCCTCCCTCTCGTTGACTGGACTCTCAGAGCTCAGCTTGGTGCTTGGCTGTGGATCTCTGCATCTGCTTCCATCAATTACTGGGTGAAGGTTCTCTGATGACAGTTGGGGTAGTCATCAATCTGATTACAGGGGAAGGCCAGTTCAGGCACAGGTCTCTTTCTCTTTAAAAAGCAGCAGCGAGTCTGGTTTGATCATATGCTCATTCAGTCCCAGTCCAGGTGGATTGGTGTGCTCCCATTAGTTCAGGCACACTGTCTCAGTAGGTGGACCAGCCCCTCACGGTCCTAACTTCCTAACTCATCTTCTCCCACCTTCTGCTCTTCACCTGCACCTTGGGGGCTCAATCCATTGCTCTGATGTGAATGTGGGTCTC